>JANIMX020000525.1:3841648-3852681 GCA_024582655.2 Erythroxylum kunthianum
TCCGGTGTTTAGACACCACCGCCTTTAGTAATTTAGACCAAGTCTTCGGTAGCGTAAATCCGAAGACTTGAAGAAATCCAAGCACGTAAAGTCGCGATAAAAAAACAATACTTTTTAAAAATATTTTGCTTTATCAAATTAGCTCGTTTAAACAAAGGTCAAAGATAAAATAAAAATTTTCTTCCCAGCCACAAAAAATGTAATTAACTTCCTCACATATAGTTAAGAATGTTACATACCTTTTACAAGCCCATTGTTGCCACTAAACAAAAGGCCTTAAAGATTTGTTATTTTTAACTAATCCACCTTAATCAATGATAAATAAGTGAATCACCATTTATTCTGCAAAGGATGGGTTTCATAATTCTTAATAACACTCAAGTGGGGAGTGAATTAGATGCTAGTAACTTTAAGAATTTTTTTTCAAATTTAATAAAGACCCTTAATTAACTTCAAGTTAAATGATAAAATACAATTACATTTTTTAAAAGGAAAATGACAATTTAATTAGATACAATCAATCAACTAAAAATAAAGTAAAGAGTATAGGGAAAAAAGTTGCAAATTGAATTTATAGTATTTCGACAAACAAACTTGACCTATATTCACTTTCCAAGTTTCTTTTGAGATTCCACTAATCTCCTCTTTTAACTAGGTAAAGATGAACCTTCTCTTTTAGGATTCCACTAATCTCCCCTTTCAACTAGGTAAAGATAAACCTTCACACAAAAATATTTATTCAAAAAGAAGAATCATTGTACAACATTTAATGAAGAGTGAAGATGAACCTCAATACATATGAAAACACCCAAATACAATAAATATTTTAAGGATTAGACGTTCATTTACTGTTATGCTATCTTGAGAAGAAACCATATAAGAACAAGATCAAAACCGTTAGAATTTTTATCGATTTACATAGTGGAAAGGGGTAAGCTGAGTGATTTGACCTTTGATGGGTCAAGTTGGGTTAAGTTGTAACCTGGGTGGTTCAAGCTATGGCGGGCTTTAAACTACTTGTAACTAGATCGAGCTCGACCTCAACCGTTATAAGCTAGAACCGATTGGACTACAAGCCACTTATAATGGAGCTTCGTATTGGTTCCAACCAACCTCAAGCCTAACCTAACCTGATATATTGTCAACTCTATAAAGAGTTCGTAAAGCATTATAATAATCAAGTAATAGATACAAGAAAGCTTTTAAGTAAATTTGCAGACTTGTTGTGCCTTGATCTTTTGTGGTCTTGGTCATTTTCTTCTTAAATGTATTTGATCTCCATAAGTTGTTGCTTGAATTTATTTTGTGTTACTTTCTTTTAAGATATCAAAGAATAAATCCTTACTAATAATAATTCTTTTTTATCATTAAAATATGAATCGTAACCTCCTTTAATTCAACAGTCTATCCTTTTTATTGACGACAAATTATGATATTTGAAATCCAATAATAAAATTAATCATTTAAGCACATACAATCTTTTAATGTCAAAGTAACATAAATATTTTACTCTCCTTTAATTCATGCGTCACAAAAAAATCTAGAAGGATAAGAGATAAATCATTTTTTTTTCGTACACAAGAATAGTCAAACAAGTTTAGTGAATCAAATTAACCAATAATAATAATACAATGTCAATGTACTTTCGAAATCAATAAGAATACAACAAATACCCATAAATACAGTAACTACTCCCTCTAAATCTAATATTTGTAACTTTCTTTCCCTTTTTTTTTGAAACATCTAAATTATTCAAAAGTCTACCAAACTAAAATTAAAATAATAAAACAATATAATAGATCAAATGAGTAACAATCAAATCAAATTTATGTACCTAAAGAGATCCTTATCAATTGAAATTCTCATCAATCATGCCTAATTCTCTATTTATAGTGCACATCTATCCTCACTTGTATATTTAATGAAAATATCAACAATTGAAGTAGTGTATTAATAAATTCGAACTCAATATCTTTATTTTGTACATGACCTCTAATAAAATAATATTTAATTTATATATGCTTGGTTCTAGTGTGTTGAATGGGGTTTTTTGTAAGGAAAATGACATTAATGTTATTACACCTCTTTGGTATCTTTGTAAGGTTCATGTTATAGCCTCTAAGTTATCTTCAACAACAACAACAACAACATATTGTGGACAACAACTAACGACTATCATATATTCAACTTCTGCGATTAATAAGGTAATTGAATTTTATTTCTTACTAAACCATAAGACTAATATATTTCTTAGGAATTAAAAAATACCAAATGTGCTCTTTCAATCCATAAAACTACTAGTATAATGTGATGCTCCAAAAATTCTTAAACCATAATTTATCCAAATTATTCTCTAATTATATCATCAATTACCAAATTCCTTATTAGTTCCAAAAATGATGTTCGTGAGTCACAAAATTTTTATGTACAAGCACAACTATCCAAACTGTCACATTTAAAAGTATATACAATAAAACAACTTTACTTAATTATATCTAATGCCCCACCTAGCCTCCACTGTCTCAATCATATGCACCAAAGTTATCGACAATCTCTTTATCTCTAAAAAAAATATAGCGATAAGGGATGAGTTGCCTACTTAGTAAGGGTAACTGATCGTATCCTTAAAATTAAATAACTCAATATAGATAGAAATTAGTCAAATGATTAAAGCATACATATATTACTAAAATACACAACAATACTTAGCTTATCCAAACACTTAACAAACATCCAAAATTTTATCATTAATAATGATTAATACTAATATTATTTTATTATTATCATATATGTTTGACCTCATTATTAACTGAATTGTCTAAGCCCTGCTTAACCTAGTAGGCTTACATTCAAAGATCTGTCGGCTCATCTCTACTCATCATAATCACTCACAAAGTGGAAATGTAATTAGATGTATAAATATCGGCATAGGGTACCTCAATTCCTCAATCTAATATGATTCATCAATACTTCTCCATTACTTGACCATCAACATAGGATACCCCCATGACTCAAGATATCACGATACTACTATAGTATATAGCCATCAGTATAGGACATTCCTGAGACTTAGGATACCTCAGTACTTGCTCTAAGGACATGTACCTAGTCATTGCTTGCTTATATTTAAACAACCCATCATTCTATGACCATCGAATATAGCCTATCATAGGTAAGCCACATACTCATAATTTACACAATTTATTCTCAACCTATTATAAACTAGTCTCTATTTAATTTCACGAACGTGATTTGTTTACCCTAATATTCTTAATTATACTCATGCATAACAAAAAAATTTAATTATCAAAATTTTCACAAAATTATCAAGTGATATATCTCATAATATGTAACAAAATATAAATGCAGAACATTTTATACTTTGTTAATTATTTATGTAATAAATAATTAACAATTGGTATATTTTAAAAATCCATATATGTAATTATTAATCATTAATTTAATTAATGACTAATTCAAAATATGAGTCACTATAAAATGATTAAGTCAGAACAAATTTCAAAGTTTTATGAACCACATACCATTTTAAAAGTATAGTCTAAGGTTATTTTTACCTGATTTTCAAACTCAACTAATTGATAAGTCAAATATACTCCTTAGTTCGTCCTTCGAACCTAGACATTATAAAATTCTATTAGACTTATTTAAGAAAAAAATTCAACCCTTAAACTTAATAAACCAAGATTATTCCCTTTTCACTTTATTCTGAATTATTAAATCTCCTTACTTTACCTATATACCATAATTACTAAAATACCCTTAAATATTAAAATTCCTATTTTACCCTCTCTTTTTATTATTACAAAATACCCTTCTAAGAATTAAATTCCATTTTTACCCTTAAATTTTACATTTTCTATTTTGCCCCTTAATATATCTTAAATTTTCCTAAATTGTCTTCTTCTTCACCCTCGCCTCTTCTCCTACCTCATCTTTTTCTCATTTTCCAACCACCTTTTCTACATTTTTATTTTTCTCATGACTTCAATTTTTTTTTGTCTCAAACAAGCACACTATACTTTCCAAATACAAAATAGTTTAGGATGATTAAAAATCACAAATAAAAGGCATATGTGAAGTTTTATGTCTTTTTAAGGGATTTTTGGGTTGTTAATCTCCACAATTTCTTCAATAATTTACTGCGAAACAAACAAAATGAGAGAATACATTAGAAAAGCTTCATATGCATGAGAAAGATGGGGTATTTTTTTATACACTTACCAGCTGGAAAAAATGAAGAAAAAGAAAAAGACAACTTTTTGTTGGGTTTCTTTTTACCCATATGCCATCTTCTTAATATATACTCTCCTCTATTTTAATTTAATTTTTATAAGCTAGGTTAGTTTTGTTAAAGTTGGGCTCTCTTTTTCTTTTTGTGGGCTTTACAGTTCTCCTCTTTAAAAGAATTTCATCCTCGAAATTAAATTACATACTTGAGGATCCAAACAAATGAGGATGTTGACATCAAACTTTGTCCTCAACCTCCCAAGTAGCATCTCTTGGAGAAAGATGAAGACTCCACAAAACTCACACCATTGAAATCTCTTATCTCCTTAATTTCTTAATCTATCTATCTAATATTTTTACTGGCTCCTCTTTATAAGTCATATCATTTACAACTTCAATCTTAGGAATCAATATTTCATGCCTAGGATTCGATCAATATCGTCTTAACATCAACGTGGAACACATCATGAATTTGTGATAACTCCAGGGGTAAGGTTAATATGTAAGCTAATGACCCTATATGTTGTACAATGTCATATAGCCCGATATATCTTGGACTTAACTTCCATCTCTTACCAAACTGTAAAATTCCCCTCCAAGGTGATTCCCATCGAAACACCATATCTCCAACATTATACTCCATCTCCTGACGGTGTTGATCGGCATAATTCTTTTTCCATTCATGAGTTGCCTTTAAGAATGACCTTATCGCTCTTATTTTCTCCATAGTCTCCTGAACCAACTCCAGTGCCTCTAACAATTTGGCACCCTCTATATCCCAACATATCATATCTCAACATTGCCTTCCATATAATGCCTTAAATGGTTCCATACTAATGCTAGAGTGACAAATGTTATTATATGCAAAAACCATCAAAAGTAGATATATATCCCAATCACCCTTAAAGTTTAGCACACAAGATCTCATCATGCCCTTTAATGTTTGAATCATATGCTCTAACTGTCCATCTAACTGGGCGTGAAATACAGTACTTAAATTCAACCTAGTCTCCAAAGTTGTCTATAAACTCATCTAGACCTAGGAAGTAAATCGTGGATCTCGATCTGATACCATAGACACATGAACCTCATGTCATCTCATAATCTTATCAACTTACAACTTGGCGATCTTGTTGATCCGCTTGAAATGTACTGATAAAAATACGACGAATGCTCCAGCAAGTGCACTGGGTCGGTATCAAGTAATATATGATGAGTAGAGTGTCAATCCCATGAGGACTAATTAAAGTACTAAACCTATACTATCTCTTATCGATATCTAGGCAATTAAAAGTTGAATTATCATGTTACCAATCTAAAAGAACTAAATTAAATCTATAGCAAGAATGTGGGGACTTAGCATCCACCCTAATTATGCTAATCAAATTACTATCATGTCATATAAATTAATAGCTATGTGGTTATTCTAGTGAGTTTATCAAGCCTTTAAATTAAAGTCTTAAACTCCTAATTAATCAGTCAGCTCCCACATCTCTAATTAATAGTGGACTCTAAATTACGCTCATACACCTCCCGATGCTATGATAGCCTAATGCCCTAAATTAATTATCCTTAATCTCTTATTGAATAATTAACTAGAAACATCGCATTAATCCCCGGATAATCTCAAATTAAACCAATTACCGCAGCTAGCATATTGATTAATTCGTTCAATTATGAATTCCTAACAAACTTATATTCACTCCCTTGTTTATAGTGTTTCTAGCAATTATGACCAATTAAGAATCATATTTAAAATTATAGGCATTGCAATTAAAATAAATCACATATCTATTAATCCTATAACAGAACGACAATTAGCATCTTAACAATTTAGGGTTTCATCCTAGTCCCACACAATAAAAGTAGCTAATCGTGGAAACAAAAATCAATATACAATTAATAAAGAAAACAGAAAATAACTAATACTGAAAATAAAACAGAACATGAATGATGATAATTGTAAGAACAATAATAATAAAGGAACAATAATAACAGTAAACACTAAAACCGAAATAAAAAAAATGCAAAGCTTCTGTAAAAACGCATAAAAAAAATAACAAAAGATGGCCAAACTTCTGTAAACAACTCATCTGAATAACAAAAAATAACAGGCGTTAATGTAACATCAGATTCTCATATGACCTCGGTATTGGTCCATAATTAGAACTAAACTTGTTTATGGATGTATACCGGATTGCAAATGAGTTTAAGTGTAATAACTCGAACCCTACCCTAGTAGGATTTGTGTATTTTTGCATAAGAATGTAAGTGGGATGAAGTAAATATGTTTGTATGTTGGGTAAAAATATGTTGTGACAGGACCCTGTCCTACCCAGACACAGGCGACCTACCCGACACTCCAAGAAGACCTTCCAGTTGATTCTCAATCACACTGGAAGCATTAACACGAAGCCAAGCCTACAAACCGTCCTTATTTAAACTTTTTCATTTCACTTTATAAAATCAAGTAGTGAAGTTAATGGTAAGATCTTCTTTAAAATTTTGACAGCATAACAACTGTATTTTGAACAACCAAAAATTTAAAGCAAACCTACAAACATTTTTCAAGCACTTCCAATATCATGCATAACTCCACTACAACACTGGACTTCAAGTCCAATCAGTACATCACAAGGTATTCATACATTGTTCAAAACACTCATGTATTGCTTGAATTGTAATCCGTACAAAAAGGTATGGTTGTTGACACAACCTTGAGTTTACAAAACAATGTCTTAAGGATAACACTCATGTTTGCAAAATATGAATATGCAGCGAAAATAATTACAACAAGTACCTTGCAAAATAACCTACACTATAACACTTGTCAAGGCAGCTATCCGCACGGTGGAGTTTTGTCAATCCGGTCCTCGGATGGTACACCTGAGAGTTGGTTGAAAACAAAAGAGTATGAGCTAAACGAGCTCAATGAGTACTAGCATTTAGTTTAAACCTTTTTGAAACACTTTTCCTTCCATATAACATTTTCTTTGAAACATAATAAACCCGGGAAGTCATCCCGAAACCATATAAACGGAAGGATATTTTCATAAAACTTTTGAAACCAAAGTTCAACATTTTCTAAAAAATGAAACACCAAACAACCCCTAGCCATGTCCCATACACAACCCGAATTTATTGTCGTAAAAATTGCCGGGATATGTAGTTTTTCAGCATGAAACACGACTTGGTCCTGTAACATGTTGGAATTTCATACAAAATTCCAAAAATTCTCAAATCGCGCGGGGGTTGCCTCCCGAACGTGCCAGGGTTGTCAGGAAGACTAATAGTCATTTCCAAAGTTTGAAAACTTAAATTCCTTGACCAATTGATAATTTTCATTTTCAAACGTTTCTGTTATAAACCGTTTTTCTTTTCCTTTCTTTTTCTAAGTTCCTAGTCTTTGATATCCTTAGGTTTTATGGCTACGGAGCAGTATTATCCTTCGCTTTTCCATGCCCACCGAATTAATATTTTTAAACATCTTTCTGTATACCGATAGTTACGGAGCACAGTTCGACCTCACATCCCCACAACGATGTTAACTCACATGGTTATGGAGCGAAGCTCAACCATGCATCCCCACAACGATATTGTAACATGTATATACCCCTATTCGTGCAGAGGGCAACACACGGGACACTTGACTGACTCAACCCACTCGAGTTAGTGACAGACACTCCCCTGACTTGCCATGCATTATAAGGCGTACTTCTTATAGGTATTTCTCTTTTTTGGTTTTTCTTGGCCTATATCCTCTCGGTGTATCTTAGGCTAAAACGAAACCATCAATATAATATGAGTTCATCCCCAATTTAATACTAATGAACTTAATATAGGGATTGCGATATAACGCAAATCCTATTCATAATGTTCCAAAACCATGCATGCATACGATATAAATCAAATACAAATCTAAATTCTCATCAATTCATATTTTGTATTTATTCAAAGCTTGAAACCATTTTGTAACAAGTTTAAAACCATATTTAACGAGAGCTTTGAAACCGTTATTTCTAACTTTTGTAAAATACCATTTCAAATCCATTTCGTAAGTCGAATACTTTTGGTTTTTAAATCATTTTCAAACATAACATACTTTATTTAAAAGTGTATTCATCGGTTTCCCGTTCTCCTTCAACTTCTCTCGGTTTAGCACCGATTTCGACCGAAACTTTTGGTGATCTTCGCATTAGTAAATCGACTAGGAAATGGACCTTCAAGAGTTCCTATAACAATCATATACATTCCATATTAGTTACTACATTACCAATCCCATTGAAATGGCAATGTACTATACTTAAACACCTAACTTTTAACCTAAACTTCATTCACATTTCAACTTCTTCTTTTATACTAATTAACTCACCAATTTCACCAATTTCACCAATATGCAATCCAATCCATTTGCAACCATAATGTAGGATACCTTTTCTCCAATCTTGCCAACACTTCACAAAATACATAAAAACACTTAACATTCTCATTTCCTTTTTTTAATCCGTTGTTACATATCCATCGAAATATATTGAAACTTAATCGGGATTTTTATCCGTCACTTTTTCCCAAAATATGTAAAATTACTAAAATACCATTTTTAACGATTTATCGTTTAACAACTTTAGGATTTACCCGGACACATTATTCACGTTCTATTAACCACTTATCCTTCATCATCGGGATAATTCACATCTTTATTCATGTGTTGGGAATTAGGAGGTTCATAGTTTTATATGACGGGTATCCATCCATATGTAATCCCCTTGAAATTTTGATGAAAGGCTGATCTCTATTGGTTCTTTGAATTAATCTTCATATTTTTGTCATTCTAGGTTTAGAATTATGTCTCCAACTCTCACTTTTGTCTCTAACTCCAACTCTAATTGCTTATTTTTCTTCTCCTCTTCATAATTGCCCTTTTATATTACAAAATTAGGGTTTCTAGAATATAAACAGTCGAGTGAGTGACTCTGTATATCAAAAACACCTTAAAATCATGATTTTACACATTTTCAGTTAGTTACACAAGCATTGGACATGATCTCATATATGACTTATATGTGTGTGTATCTTCCTATGTGTAAAAACAGTTTCATTGAAGCGTTCCACATTCCCAGTCACTTATATGATCCCTTAAGTGGCTGTTTATGCTACTCACACAGGCGTATATATATTCACACAGGCATGTACCTCTAAAATAGCTTCAATTCTTTTATTTTTAGCCTATATTTCACTTGAATTCTTCTTCTTTTGATCTACGAAGGTAATTTAGACCTGAAAACATACTAGAAATAAAATAAATACCAAAAATAACATAAAACTCTCAAATAACAAGTAAAACACACTAAATATGAGCATAAAAACATACTACATTTGTAAACTCTGATACTCCTGTATATAGGCATGTTACTATGTCATGTTGTACGATTACCTGGTAAATTCCAGAATGTAATAGTACTTTCTGATTGCAATATCAAAGAGATAATCGGTTGTAAAGCTCACTTTTACGGTAAAGGCGAATTTTGACGAATAAGCTTCTAAAGTTGCCTAACTGAGTTCCGATGGATGACAAGGGTCACGGGGACCGAGTTTCTTATGTTATAAGGCCTTAGAGGTGCTCCGACATAAAATTCTAGCTTCGTTGAAAAGTTAGAGCAAAAGTGATGTAAATACCCTTTTGTTAAAGTAAGGGCAGAAAAATAACAAATCACTCTCCACATTTTCTCAAAATCTGGGCAGAACCTTCCCCTACCAAGGGATAACGGAAATCACAACCGAAGCTAGCCGATAATAAGTTAAAGAGCTTACCTTTCTTCTTGCCTTTAAAGCTTTGCTTCAAATCCTTCAAACAAACTCTCCAATCTAACTTTCTTCTTCCTACTCTTACCTTTGCACGAAATGCATTCTCTCTCAGCCTTAGTTCTGAAAATATAGAGGTTGAAGAAAGTTTAAAACTCAACACTTCATCCAAAACGTTGTAGTATTGTTCTAACAACTTAATGATAAGTGGGACCATGCCATGGGTCACAAGCTGATTGGTTCTTACAAACCAGAACGTTCCTAGCCAAATTGACAACATTCATGAGGTTTTTAAGCTTAAAATATCTTTAGACAAAATGCTTCCGCATGTCTTAACTACAACATATCCGAAATTCAGCCAATTTGGATAAGTGTATAAAAGGTTATACTCAAAACAGTACCGACTTTTCAAAATTTGCGACAGATTTACAAAGTTGACTTCTTTCCTAAAATTGTACTAGATCTTGCCACTTCTAAAATTAATGGTAGCACTGAATGTCGTTGTCACACCCCGGACCATGCTGAGCACGCGAAAACCGCTGCATACCTGAGCGAAAGACACTCATGGCACCCTTAACCCGAGTATGCAAGGCTTACAGAGTATCTCTACTATACCAGTCCAGAAAACATCATTTATTTTAACAAAAATTTACAGAGTAATTTAAATAGCGGAAATCTTTATAAAAATCTTTACAATCAGTTTTTATAATAAGTCTCATGATCTATTACAAACTAGGAGTAAAACAATTTAAAACAGTTTACCCACATGCGGCAAGTCCTGAAATCAAATCAAAATCTACACGTCAACTCTGAGCTCCGGGCTCGTCACCTAATCTGCATGGTTGTAAATAAGAGGGGGGTGAGTACTACGTACTCAATGAGCAGGAAACACAAATGCAGAATTTAAAGACAGACATGTCCTTCCAAGTGTTGGCTCTAACTTTCATCCGGGGTGAATCTGGATTTCGGTCATTCGAGTCTCC
>JANIMX020000525.1:4305867-4317167 GCA_024582655.2 Erythroxylum kunthianum
GGCGTCACTTTGGACATGCGCTAGATATTTGGAAGGATTCAATATCTAATAGATGAACCATCATCAATCCGTATTTTCTTTCTCCTCTCACTCTTAGTGTACACTAGTAACTTTTCTTATTTTAAACAACCTCCAATTTTGTGAGCTAGATGACAACTAAGATTCAAAGTTACTAATCAACCTATTTTTTTCCAGAGGACAATATCCGTACTAAGGTACACTTTATTACTTGAATGACCCGTATATTTGCGGATTCAAAAGAGCCGCATCCCTACGCATTAGACTCAGCTAACCACTCGATACTGAAGCCGAGCATTAGAATTAAGGTGCGGGCGATGAGCAGGTCATGGTGCCCTAATTGGCGCCAATAGTACATACTTTATGTATACAAATAAAGCTAAGGCATATTTCATTTATTAATTGTTCATTTTATACATGAATGGATATGATCCTAAATCGAATTCATGAAGTCCCTCATACGAAACATAGTATGAAGGCAATTATGATGGGATCATAATAACGAGATTCCTTTCATATGCAATTATGTTTGTATCTAAATTATCCCTATTCATAGGATTAATGAGACAGGACATCATTAATCCAGACATACTAACATATATTATACTCCTTGATTAGATCACACAGTAGATCTCGTGAGCTATAGACATGAGATGTTTAGAGTTAATATGTGGATGCTTACTAGCGTAGTAAGTTCATTGGATGACCTACTATGAGATTATCACATGGATGATTTAACTGTCAGTGATAATCTCATCATAGCAATGATGTAAGTATCCTTAGACTTGAGGGACTCAACAATATCTTTGATACTGATCTTGTGGTTTGACTCCATTCCTTGTTGTCTCTTTGGGGGTCGCTCATAGGTTGGTGATTGGGTACAGTGTGAAGTGTTTGAAGGTAATTGAGTAGCCAATAAAGGATTCACCACTCCTTATATAAAGAGATGATACCTCTTATCAGGATTATTACCCAAAGTCTTTGGACAAATCAGTTGTGTCATGAAGAAAGTCTTTAATGACACATATAGTAATGAGATCCTACGACAAGAACGAATATCACTTGGACTAGATCTCCAGTCTAGTGGGAGTTGACACTTTGCCTGTACTCCAAAACAATTGGGGTATAGCAATAAGGTGAAAGGAAGAATTGCATGGAAATTGTCTATAGGCGGGTTCGTGAGCTTGTACGTGACAAGCGCGGGTTTGTTCGTCAAACCACTTACTTTCCGGTCAATTGGGGGTCATGATGTGTTGCTAGACGTCGATCATGACTTGCTTGGATTAAGTGTTAATCCAAGTGGCCAACGCCGAGAACCTAATGGGTCATACACATAAGAGTAACTCAGAGAATATGAAAAATAATTTTGGATAGAGATCCATTATTTGGAAAGCAATTAAAGTAATTGGATCCTGATGAGATCGGGATATGTCCCGATGAGATCGCAACATCAATATTACTGAAAAAAGGTCTTCAGTATTTTTTCACACCTGGGACCCAGTAGGATCGACCCTAGTGTGAATGGATCACCTCAGTAATATATACATGTATGTATATGTATATGTATATAAATGGTTTACATACTTTATACATACGCATAAGTTATACATATACATATACATATATATAAGTGTGTTAAACGTGTAACACAATGAGAGGGCCTCCAAAAGGTGCCTTTAATTAGTCATTAATGACATAAAAGAAAAAAATGAAGCTTGGAGAAAGAGGATGATCGATGGTTGTTTATTAGATTGAGAAACCAAGAAAACAAAGAAGCATATCATACTTCATCATCGTTAATTGGTTTTTGAGAAACCAAGGAAGCTTCTCATCTTCTACAACATCTCTAACTTTCTCTGCAATTTTAAGATGAACAAAGAGTTTTTTCTCATGTTGCTCCTCCTTCACACAAGTTAAGCAGCTCTCTAAGGACAAAGGAAGAGGGCCAGCACCTTCACTTTTGTCTGGATCATTTCTGAGTCAAAAGAGTTTCGATTCGATTTTATTCTCCAATCTCTATGTGGATAATGTTACAGACGGTATACCTTGATCGTTGTGGTTTGCGACAACCCAATGAGTGGAGACAATCGAAGAAAGCAGGAGACGGCCATAAGGTATTTGATTTTATATAAATTTGATTTATGTAAAATTCCATGACTAGATTCATATGTTTTGAACATATTGACTTGAATGTGAATTGGGAATTTCTGCTTGTATTTTTTTGGTTTCTCTTGTATTGGCACAAAGATCATGGCGTCATGAAAGTCCCGGGAACAAATTTTTGTTTTTTGCATAGCCGAGCATGCGATGTCTGCCGCGGGGTTTTCCTACAATTATGAATGTTGATCTTATACTATGTCCTTTAAACCATACCACTTTTTTATAAGGTACTTTGGGAGATTATCGTTGAAAGATTTTGGAGGCAGACTTGTTTGTGTATGTCCTATTTCTATTCCTAATCCAGATGATCTTATCTTTTACTTCCCTTTTAGGCATAAAATTAGGTAATGCATCCCTTAGGCATTCAAATCCTTATTAGCCAATGTACTAGTTGTTATCTCCGATTAGCTCATTAACTTTAGGATTTGGCCTTAACATATGCCTGAGATGGAAGATATCGGGCCTCAAATATAATGGGCCTACATTAGTCTAATTTTCATTCCATAAGTTAGTTTGTTTTCCATTCCTTATGAGGTGGTTGACCTCCTTAAAAAGGTTGCTCCTAAGCTGTAGAAATTGGTGGAAAGTCTAGGAGATGTTTTGATTTTTTTTTCTTGAAGCTCCAAAAGTTATTCCCATTTAGGTGTCTGTGTGCATCCACTTGGAATAGAGATTTTCCTGGTCAGTGAGCAATTTCCAAACTCTTTTGGAAAGGAAAGTTTTGCTAAAGGTTTGAATGGATTTAATTTTGAGTCCCCCATGATGTAGTGACTTGCATATCTCCTTCAATGCAACCTTAGAACTTGAGTTCTTATTTCCATCCCTATTCTGTAGAAAGTTCCTTAAATTCCTTTCAATATATTTAACGAGCTTCTTGGGTAGGACTACATGTTATAGTTAATAGGTATGCATGTTTCCCAAAAATGGATTTTATAAGCTACATTCTTCTAACATGAGACATGTTCTTATTGCTCCATTGATTGATCCTTTTTCAGTCATTTAAAATAGCTCCTTGCAATCTTTGTAAGAAGGTCTAACAGTGGTAACTGTAACTCCTAAGTAGTCAAAAGGAGGCACTTATAATTTGAGGCCATTCATGGAAATAAATTGTTATATGAGGCTCTCAACATCTTTTTTCTGAGAAATTAAAAAAAATTCATTAATGATATAAAAAAATTATCATGTGAGGCTCTCAGCATCTTTGGATAGCATAATGAAACTTTTATCATTGTTGACTTCTATCCTTGGTAGCTTGCTAATTTTTTTAATGGAATTCAGTATGATGGAGATTGATTCTTGGTTTACTTTACTAAACATGAGTAAGTCATCAACATATACCAAATTGAATAGCTTCAGGTTCTCATATTTCTTATGATAATTGAATGTTGGATTCCTCTGGATATTGGAAGTTGTTAATTTCAGCAATGCTTCCATATAGATTGTGAAGAGTTATAGGCACAAAGGGACCATTATTTTTCTCACCATTCACCATTATACTATATAAAGCAGTGATTACACATTATTTTACCAAATTGAAGAACCTTGCAAGGATTCCAGAAGCCTCTAATGAATGGAATAGTAAGTATACTTTCATGAAACACAATTTGCTTGTCCCCCTTCTTTGGTATCCATGTAATAGTTCTTGAACAAGTAATACGCTGTCTACAAGGTTCTTGCCCTTTATATATGCACCTTGTGTTTTATTTGTAAGGGATCTAATTACCTTCTTTATTCTTGAAACCAGGATGCTTGAAATTAATCCTCTCATTACATAATGTTCTGATTAAATATATAGCATGATATTAATGTCTACTTTATTTAAGTCCAATCAAGTTAGTTCTCAACTATTAGTAATTAATTCTATTAATGAAATTTGAAAACTATTTTCAAAATGTCATTCCACCTTGGCTAAAAATTTCCTGAATCAATGCTAATAAAGAATAACATAGCAGTCTCCCTAATCACTTTAGGGTAATGAATCCTATAATGATCCCTCCACTATCTCTATATAATTCATACTTTATCTAATGATCTTAGCTTGTTTAAAATGACTAACCACAACATAATTTCTAGCTATGGAGTGTTTCATTTAGACCAAATTAGTCCATGCCAAGAAACCTCAGGGGTAGGTTGAAGCAATAGCTCAAACATTTTCTTATTAGTGAATGTACTTGAGGAGTGCCTAGTCCACAACACTCTGTCCTCCACATTTTGCCTCAGATTTTAATTGGTAGAGCTTATTGTAAGCATTCAAGTCCTCTAAATTTGATATTCTACTCATATCCTTTTATCAACTCCTTAACCTTTGCATTCAGTTTTAACATGTACCTTAAATGAAAAATTATAAGGAGCTTGTACAAGGGACCATAGTCACTCTAGTTGTCAAACCAGAGCTAGGTTTTGCTAGCATTAACAATTATGCCATTGACTCTTAACAATCTACTTCCCTTTAAGTTAAGTATGTTATGCAATGTGCATTAGATATTCATATTAGGCTTGAATTCCCAGAGGCTTTGGTCCTTTTTATGATGCATGTGCATCCATTATACCCATAAGTTTTCTTTATTAATCATTAACTTCCATAATCTTCTTGTAATGAGGACTTTGCTTATGGTTTGAATGGATCTTAAGCTTAAAGTCATGAGATATTCAAGGTCTCAAGAAATAGGAACCATAAAGAAGTCATGACCAATAGTTAGGAGAATTAGTGAGGAGGAGAAATTTCACCCTAATAGCCATGCTTGTTATAATTAATGACAAAGTTTACTAAAATATAAATTATTCACGTTCATGTAATCATTTCATAAGTTTATACCAAGTACTTTGTTTAAAATCTCACTTTTTAAAACATTACATCGTATGTTTTCTTTTATATTTATTGAAATTAACAAATAAGTAATTTATTATTATAAAATACTAAATGAGAAATATACTTTCAATTTGATAGCCACAATTAAACGTGTAAGTTCCTTTTTTAGTAGTAAAGTAGTCAATAGCAAATTTGATAAGTTGAATTAGTCTCTTTCTCGTAGCAATAAAAAATAAAGGTTTATTTTTAATTAAAATAGTTAAGATAAGGGGAAAAGATATGACCTTCCCTATAATTTTAAAAGTTTTTAAAAAATTATCTAATCTTTAAAATTCTCAACAACAAAAAAAGCAAATTTTCTATTTTTTAATTTTCTTGAAAACTCTTTCTTTTAGTCTTTTGTTAAAAAATAGTGACAAAACACACATGATATGAATGTCATACATGGGCTAATGGATTTTTATTAACATGATAATAGAACTTAACTCTTAAACTTGACTTAAGTTTGATTAGTTTGGTTCAGGTTTAAAAGTTAGGTTGGATGGTCATATAAGCAACATTTAGTTGGTTCATATATGATATTCATACTACGTATATTTCGTTATTATTTTTAACTAAATTCTAAAAGAAGAGGTTTATTTGAAAATTAAAAACTATAAAATAAATTTTCACAAATTTTAAAGATTTAGGAGTTTGTATAAAATTTTCTAAACTATAAGGAAACTAATTATCCATTAAGATAATAAATTGTTCTCTCCGTTAATAAAATATAAAGACAAAAGACTAATCTAATTTCTCATCATTTTTACTTTCTTAATTTTAAAACATGTTAAAGAAAAATAAACTAAAGTTATGATTTTTTTCGTTTATAAAAATTGTTATGGATCATGAGAATTATTGAAATATCCAGAGAATGATTACATATATGTGCAGTTATGGACATAAAACTATGGTATGATGTTGTTGTTTTCCGTTAAGCATTAGGATTTCCAATATTGGTTCAAAAAGTTAGATAAATATGAATGTTTATCTCCAGTCAACCATCATAAAATGAAGAAATTAAGTTTGGTGTCATTGCTTCCTAAATTAGTCAATTTCACGGTATGATTAAGAGACAAATCGTAGAGAGAAGTTGAGTCTATACGAGGAATAAAATTAGTTTACATGTAGCTGTCAGTAAACGGCAAAAAAGTTAAAAATTGGTTTGAATAAAGATAATACGAGAACCGTTTTTTGTAGATAACCATTAAATGATGGGACGCTTATTATTAACAATAGGTTTTAACTTATAATTTTATTGACCAAGTTCAGTTATTAAGTCAATAAAGTATTCTTCTTTGATGTGATTGTTTTGAATTATTTTTTAAGAAAATGTATTCGCTGGATTTTTGCATATTAAACGGGGAAGTTTTATTTATTATGAAATATCTATTTCTTAGTTTCCAGTAAAAACATCGTCAACTCCTCTCTTTATCATCTTTAATTTGGTTTCATCCTTTCTCATTTATTTTCTGCTCCATGTCTTAAATTAAATATCGTGTTCTACAGTTGTTGGCCTTCCTCTTCTTTTAATCTGCCGCCTCTTCTTCTCAATTAACACATCACTCCTAAAGTAAGTTTTTTTGTTTCAAGTCTCTCATTAACAAGGGAATTAGCTCCCCTTTTTAACTTGTTTTGTTCGATCTTTATACTTTGTTTCATACTTTTTCTTTATGTTCACAATTTCTTTTATCTGCTCAACTTGGTTTGGATTCATGGTGATTAAATCCTCAGTTTCTAACTATACCCACTTCAAAATGATGTGCTTTTAGACTGATACCAAGAAGCTATGACTTGATTGGAAGCTCTCTGCTTTAGGGTTTTGCTGTGATTTAGTTATACTTCTTCTTCTTCTTGTCTTCTTATGGAGAGTTTCATAATCTAGATGCAGAACGAGGTCTCAATTTCTGTTCCTGAAACCGCTACTATTGGTCGCGGCTCCAATGACGGAGTCGACCTTGAAAAGCAAAACAACTCCCGTTTGTCGCCCAAGGAGACCAAAAGCGAGGAGCTGATAGGGAACTCTAGAAACAAAGAACCTAATCCAACAATGTTTACAAATGTTGTCTCTGATGGAGAGTCTCCTACAACTCAACTATCCTCCACTAAACCAGATTTGTCGACGAAGGAGACCAAAACCGAGAACTTGGCAGGCAAGTCTAGAACCGAAGATCCTAATCCAACAATGCTTATAATTGTTGTCTCTGATGGAGAGTCTCCTACAACTCAATTGCCCTCCACTAAACCAGATTTGTCGGACTTGCCTTCCCCTACAAAGGGCGATTTGTCAAGGATTCCTAGCGCGCATGAACAATGCAGGTATGTAATTCTTCTGTACATACACTGTCCCGATGTTTTAAATATGGGGTACGCATGAAACTTATACCAAGGGGTTGTGCCTAGATTGAGGCTGATATCCAATTGCGAATAACTATGTCGGTAGACAATAATGGTTCGTCTGTTAATAGAATCTGGTAAGCAAAATAATTAGTGTTCTGTAACTGTGTTATATTACTTTTAGATTTTTTAGTTGACATTTGTGACCATGACAATGATTAAGCTCGCTATGCTATTTGTCTTTAATCCTTGTTGAGCATATGCTACATTAGAATTGGGCTTTTTTTCGCAAAGATAGTGAAATCTGTTGGAAATTCCTTTTTCTTAGTTATGGAATTCTCTATATTGTGAAATTGTTTCATGCATGATATGCATATCCAGGTTTTGTCAAGCAAACTCAAAATTATTTATACAGATAAAAACCCAAGATTATACTGTCTTCTTAATCTAATCATTTTAACATATTTTGCATTCTTTTGGACTGTTATATGGATGGAAACGGAGTTAGAAGTAGACTTGTGCCTAGACAATGACTTCTAAAACTCTTTAACCGATGCAAATTGGACCAAATACCAAAAGCTATTCTTTATATAGTCTTTCATGCTTGGAATAATTTAGATCCTTCTGTATATCTCTTTAGGGTTTGTCAGCAGGAAAAAGAAGAAGTTCTTATTGATCTTGGTTGCAAATGTAAAGGTGGTATTGCAAAAGCTCATCGTTCATGTATAGACACTTGGTTTCGTACAAGAGGATCAAACAAATGCGAAATATGCCAGTAAGTCATCCATTTTTATCTTTACTTTTATGGAGTTGCCAAAGTTACAAAGAAATTTTTAATGTCATTCAATTCTATAATGCAGAGAGGTAGCCATGAATGTGTCAGCTCCAGAATCACAGCGAAGTGTAAGGACTCTGTGTCTAAATGAATAAGTCGATATCAAGTCTAACTTTAAGTTTGTGTGGGTAGGATTTTGGATATAAAACAGACTCAATTCTAGTTGTGTGGTGGCTTTGTTTGTTTTCCTTCTAACTTGACAACATTGTCCATGGAGCATGAGCATTCTCTTTTTCCTAAGGCTAGAAATTTTTTGGAAATACCTTACTTGTATTTTGGAAAATAACTGACGAGCAGAGTTGTCTAAATATGGTAAAAATGTAGAGTTTGTATAATACAGTCTGCAGATACCAGGGTTTTTATTCCATTATAATTTTTGCTAGTGCACAATCAATATTTTTTCATGACAGTGACATTTCTAATAAAGCAAAGGATTATGATGCTGGTTAGAATTTGATCTCAAATATAAACTTGATGTTTATGAATTTATATCTCTTGTTTTAATGCAGCAAACAAGCTACTTGGTTTGGAGGACTGACCCAACCTTTAGACAACGAGATCATGAACGGGTGAGCAGGTTACCCTGGCCAATTTACTATCCTATGCTGTACTTGTTGGATTCTTATTTTGGTGAACATTTGAAAATCAGGGTTGCTTTAGTCCTCTTTGGGTTGCATTTTCGATTCTTATCGGAGGTCTTTTGTTGGATGTGCTAATATCGATTACACTTGGTGTTTCTGCATTACCTGTGAACATAATTATTGGTAAGTTATTCTACAGTAGTTTTAAACACTCGTTGTTATTTGGATTTACTATTATTTTGGAAATCATAAGCCAATATTTTTGTCTAAATGGAGAATATGCTTGTGAATGTTGATGGCACGGAATTTGCAGGTGTTATTGTTGTGCTTGGACTTGGAACAGCGCTTAGGCTAGCCCTTGAGTTCTGTCATGAGTGGAACTTTAGGAGAGTGGCACAAAGGGTAGACACCAATGTCAATCTTGGGTATCATCCAGCTTTATAGGTATATTTGTACAGAAAGCAAAATAGTAACGACAAATGTATTTGTTGTACTATGTATAAATATTCAACTTTACAGTTTGTTTTCTGTGTTCGAAACATAAGAAGTATTGCTGGCATCCTCCAAGTGATAAACAGTATGAAGTTGGCAGCATATTTTCATTTTAATTGATTGGGTTGAGATATGCCGATAAGAATTTACAGCATTTGCTCATTTCAATTTATCGAAGCCCTGTATATTGTATTGCGAAAATGGAACTGTCTTCTTTGAATAGCAATCTAAAATTATTGGTTTCATGGCGAGCCTTAGAGAAATGGTAAAATTACTTATTTGTGACTGAAAAGTCATAATTTTAAATCATGAAAATAATTTTTTTGTAAAAAAATACAAGAAAAAGATTGTGTATAATTGATATCTTTCAATTAACAAAAATTGTTGATATCTAAGAAGTCATCAGGTTTTGACTGACTTAATGGTTGAAGTAAAATAAGACTCGGCAGACTGAGACAAACCTTGGTCAAAATTAAAAAAGAAATAGGTCATTCTATTTTATGTGATGTAATTATTTAAACATATTTTTATTATTTTTATTTATTTATTTAACTAATATATAAAATAAAATTGATGGTATAAAGGTACATTACAAACGAAATTATGAAGAGATCAAATTATGAAATTCATATTATATTTATATATTATTAGTAAATTGTTTCTAGTCATTTTTTATTGATACTAAATGTTAATAGAGCGTAAAATCTAATAGACATTATGTTTTTTCTTTTAAAAGAATAGTTACTATTATAGACTAAAGAGTGAAGATATTTACACAAATGTTTAGACATTTGTTAGAGAACAATTTCACTAAAATGACTTGATATGATAAGTTTTAGAACATTAGTTAGATGTCTACGAAAATTCTTATTGTGGTTGTTGTATAATTGATCTTTTGATTTGAAATTTCCAACATATCTCATATAAACATTACTATATCTTGAGATTACTTACTACATATTCTATTCAAAATATGTTAATTGATAGTCATTGGATATAACATGAACTGTATGAATGTAGTTAAGTAATCAATATAAGATTTATTATTCTAAGGGGATTAGAGAGAATATTTATTTGTTCTTAATTAGTATTCATTCATGAAATCCTTGATTAAGGAGTAATGACTCTCTAAAAATAGTTTTCAAATATTATTAATATAATCAAATATTAATAATAGAGAACTAATATGATTAGTCTCAAATAGAATAGACATTGATGTTATATTCTATGTCTAATTGAAACATTATGTGATGAAGGAGTTGAATTGTACAAAAAAAAATTATGCACAAAAAGGTTAGTCAAAATCACTTTGATATTCATAATATTGGTTATAATGTGTTGCTAGACTTCAATTTTGATATGCGAATATAAATTGTTTAATTAGATAATGAAAGATAAATTAAAGGAGTTTAATTATGGGACGAATTCTTAAACAGTCACGCGCAAATGAGTCCATTCGTTTTTAACTATCTTTTGGCCAAAAAACGTTTACAGCAACTCAAACAAACTTATTACACTTGTACCCAATTTTAAGTCATATGCCTAAACTACTCTTAAATTTAAAAATTGAAAATTAAAGAGCTCATATTGCCCTCATACTCATTTACGAAAAAAAAATTGTTCTTGTCTTCCACCATTAACGTTTCCTTTCCTTCCAGTCTACAACGCATCCTCTACCATTATTCCTTCCCACATTCAAGCTTTTTGCATCTTGGGTCCTACAAGCTTCTACATCAATCGCACCTAGGACCTCTATTGAAGCTTCTTTATTCATTCTTCAAGCATTCTTCTCCTATTTAATCTCAAGGTATTTAAGCCTTTTTTTAAATTATTTTTGTTGACATTGCTTAGTTTTTAGTTATGTAAAATGATCGTGATTGCGAATCGAACATATTAAGATAGATATCATACCTAGATTTGATATAGATTGAAAGTAATAAATGTCTGAAACTGAAACTGAAATTGAAAGTGAAATTACATGCATCATCGGGTTTAAGTTGGCAATTAAACCTGATTCGGGTTTAAGGGC
>JANIMX020000525.1:4733622-4745143 GCA_024582655.2 Erythroxylum kunthianum
AATGAGGAAACATGTTTCTGAGTACATGAAAAGAGGGATGTCCTAATCTAAAGTGGTGAAGCCATATCTGGATTTTACGGGCTGACAATGATTCTGATAAAAGTGATATGGGTTTGCTGGTTGTTGTTTTGCCACTGCTAGTATCCAAGTAGTACAACCCATCCTTCTCCTTAGCAAGCCCAATCGTCCTCCCCGTAGCTGGTTCCTGAAAAATGCATGTATTAGATGAGAAAGTGACCTTGCAACTCAAATCCTTTGTCAGTTTTGGAATAGACAGCAGGCTCATAGATAATTTAGGCACATGGAGAACACATTTAAGAGTGATAAATGGAGTAATAGAGATAGATCCTGTCCCTGCTATGGAGGCTAGTGTTCCATCAGCTACCCGAATTTTCTGGTGTCCAGAACATGGTGTGTATGTTGAGAAGTGAGATGGTGAATTGGTCATGTGATCAGTGGCTCCTGAATCTATGACCCACAAATCGTCGAGTTTGTTGCTTATTGAGACAGAAAGAACTTGAGCTGGATAAGTACCTGCATTTGCTACAGGGTATGAGCCACTTGGTTTGTCAAGTGTAGTAAGTAAACTTCTAAGCCTTTCCACCTCCTCCTTATTGAATGAGTATGGTTCCTGCTGACCCGATGCTTCTCCTGTAATTGCCACATTTCCCTGTCTATTCCATGTTTTTTGATTTCCATAATTCTGCTTAGAGTTGTTTTCTTGATAGTTTCCGTTGTTGTTTCTTCCGGACCGTGGTCTTCCATTCAGCTTCCAACAGTCCTCCTTTACATGACCCGATTTCTTGCAGTAGTTGCAGAACAAATCATTGTTTCGGGCTGTTTCGCGGCTGTTTTGTCTCGAATGATAGGAAGTTTTTCCATTTCCAGATCTGTTTATAGATGCTAGGGCAGATCTTTCGGCTTTGGAGGTCTCATTTGCGGTTAGCAAGGCAGATCCTTCTTGTTTGACGGTCGGAGCTTCTATCATGACGGATCTCCTCCCTTCTTCTCCTCTGATTATAGCAAAAACTTCGTTGAGGGACGGTAGTTCTTCCTTTCCAAGAACTTGGACTCGAACTTGATCAAAGTCCATATTCAATCCTGCTAAAAACTCATAGATTCTTTCTCCTTCGATGAACTTAAACAGTAAGGCAGCATCTTCACTGTATTTCATCTTAATACTGTGATAGTAATCAAGTTCGAGCCATAAGGTATTAAGAGTATTATAATACTCGGTGACAGACAAGGTACCTTGTTTGGTTGAATGAATTTTGGTTTTTATTTCGAAAACCAATGCAGCATCCTTCACTTTGGAATACGTCTGCTTCACCGTTTCCCAGATTTCCTTTGCAGATGTCAAAAACATGCAGTTTCCACTCACTTCCGGATGCATTGAGTCCCACAGCCACGACATAATCAGCGAATCTTCAATATCCCACTGCTCATATTTGGGATCTTCTTTTCTTGGTGCAGGATCAAGTAAATGGCAAAGTTTGCCTTTTCCTTTGAGTTTTGTGCGAACCACTTGGGACCAGATCATGTAGTTCCTTCCGTTGAGTCGATAGGCAGCTTGAATATTTCCGAGTTCACTAGGATGTGCTCCATGAACAGCTTCATTCAGTCCAGTAACATTGGAAGAGTCGGATGATGAAGACATGAATATTCTTAGAAAGGAAAGATGATGAAGGAATTTTGATTTTAAAGATTGAGATAACAGTTTCAGCAATCAAAGCTGAAGATGAAGGATGAACAGAATAGCAATCAAGGCTCTGATACCATGAAGTTTGAGAGAAATTCTGTTATGTATTTCATTGATACTTAGCTGGTTTATATACAACTAAAAAGTTGAAAAAGTATGTCTAGGTACATTCCCTAATTTAAGAGCTTTAGCTAATCCCATAAAATCAGGGATTATATTCCTTCTTATGATGCCACAAATCAGGGATTATATTCCCTCTTATCATTCTTTAACTTGACCTCATAAATCTTTTCAATTCTTCCAGGTGTTGTAGGGGCTAAGAAAAGATCAAACCTTCTTTTAACACTTCTTCGATATTCCAAACAATTAAACTCTCCAACAATATGCTTTGAGACACTCCAGGTAATGTACCTATTAATATACAAGTCTTAATTGTTTCGATTTGTAGATTGGATAAGCTTGCCAATGAGTTTGAACTTTGTTAATCATGATTCTGTTTTTCCTAGACATGTCTTTTCTTGTATTTTTTCTATTTTATATTTCTCAGGTTTGCTGGATGAGACTTGTGTTGTTGGTTTATACTGCCTGCATGCAAGGTTCTTCAGTCTGCAGAAGCATGGAGGAGCGATGCTAGGCAAATCAATAGAAAAATAGAATCCAGTGTTTCTTGTTCTAATTGAATTCATTTACTGTGAATCCCAATTTCTGTAATGTTGGTTCAATGACAAATTATCTTGTTTTGCCTGTGATTCCAGTTTCAGTGCCACTTTTCTGGCACTTCCTCTAATCCTTAATCATTGTATGATTAGATATGAAGTTGCAAAATGTTCCTGTCTGAGATTCTGCTGTCTTTATGTTTGTGTCATGAGTGTAGTTTGAGAAAGCCTACCTTATTTATTATTTTTTCCAGGCCCTTAGAGCAGCGATACACAATTATCCAACTATAGCATTTACCTGCTGGGATCAAATTTCAGCCATAGTCTCCAAGATATTGGATGTCGCTATTTCAAACAAACCTATAAGGACATGCAAGGGACAAATGGGGGAAAATGCTGTGTATATGGGGGAAAAGATCATAACAGCGGCTATAAAAGTAAGAAATTTGTGGAATTTGGCCGTTGCTAGTGAAGCTTTAACCATGTAACATTTTGAGTTTACTGTGGATTAAGGATGTATTTCAGTTGCCTGGATATAAATGCATATGTTAAATTACATGCTTAAGATTCAAATTAAATCATATTCATTGGTTCTTGTCTATTCTTGTTCTCTCCTTGCAGAAAAAGATACTTATGGTTATCTTTTTACGCCTGGTGCTTTGCTAGCTGGATTTTCTTTTGAAATATGCAATGCCTAAATTTCTTGGCCCCAAAATCATTATACTTTCTTGTTGTAGGTTTTGGATGAATACCTTCGTGCAGTTTCTGGATTTAAAGGAACTGAAGGTCTTTTATATGATCAATCTTTGGATACACCCTTTAAATCCAATTGCATGAGACTGAAAAGAGTGTCATCTGCTCCTTCATATGAACCTGAGAGTGACAAAGATACTGATGAAGAATCAATACCATTGCATTCAGGAATTGAGCAATGGTCCAAGACTATAGAAAACTACTTGCCTTCAGTATTATGGCACACTTCAGGCATGGTTGGTTAGAAATTCTTTAACAACAATAACTCTCATGATAGATTCTGTTTTCATAAGTCACTCAGATCTGTTATTTGGAAGATTAAATGGTGTTTCTTCTTTTTGTTTTGATACCTGTGTGTGTGTTTGGGACTGGCAAAGAAGAGATACATTACACTGGGAGATGTGCTTACTGTTTACTTATATATTGTTATTAAAGTGACATGGGACGAGCCATGGAAAGCTCTCAACAGGTTAAACCAATTAATTTTCATATTTAAGTATATTGGGAACAAATTGGTTCCTTTCTTTGAAACCTTATTTCAGATTTTAGAAATTTCTTTTTGCAAACTGCTTTCCCATTAAGATAATTTTCCATCTGTTGAATACAACTAGTCAACTGTTAACCAGATCACAAATGTAAGAATTTTTGTTCCTGGAACTATGTTTTTTTTTTGGAAAATTCTTTTTATTTGATACTTGGTTGAGTTAGAAAATTGGAAATTGTTGGATTGGGAGTAGCTGTAAAGCCATGGTCAATCATCATCAAATTATTTTTATATCCAAATCTAATTCTGCTACAACAACGTCAATCATAAAAATAAGTATCTTTGCTATGATTAATTAAGTTGACCACTGATTTCAGTTTTATCTCGGATTGATGGAAGCTTGGCTTGGTTTCTTTGCCTATGTTCAAGACAAATATAATATTTAAATGATATTAACCATTCCATATGTAGTTTCTCTTTCCAATATACATAGCTTAAACATTTAATTTTTATTTGATTTTTTCTTTTTCCTGGAAGGTGAGGACGGCATCAATTACTTGCTTCGCGGGTATTACTTCTTCTGTATTCTTCTCTCTCACCAAGGAGAAACAGGATTTTGTTGTTTCTTCTTTGGTAGGTTTCAACACAGCGTATACTTCAAGTTTACTTGGCTTATATTTTAGTGGAACGTAATTATGTTCTTCTTGTTTTCCCTATTCTGTTTTCTTATTACAACTGCAAAATCTTTGTAGGTTAATACTGCTTTTCATGATGAGGTTCCTTCTGTTAGATCTGCTGCTTGTCGAGCTATAGGCGTGATCTCTTGTTTTCGACAAATTTTTCAGAGGTTAGTTTTTCTGGCTTGTTAATATGTTTGGAATTCTAATTGACATGTTCTACCTGACTAAATGCTAATCATGCATATAAAACTTGTGGAATTCAATAATTTTAGTGCAGAGATCCTTGACAAGTTTATCCGTGCTGTTGAGATCAATTCTCGTGATCCCTTGGTCTCGGTAATATCATTTATCATTTGGTTTTACAAGTTTTCATGCAACTGACACGAACTAACTGGATTCCTTTAATTTCAGGTGCGAATAACAGCCTCTTGGGCCATGGCAAACATATGTGATTCTTTATGTCTCTTTGTGCATGACGTTCCTGTGACAATGTCTGCAGGTGCACTTTAGCATAACATACTACTATTCTAAATTGACTAACTTAACAAATCTTCAATTGATGTCCTATTAATCATTTTTTTTATAATGTCGACTCAACAGCAAACAAGGAAGTACTGATTGTCTTAACTGAGTGCGCTTTGCATCTAACCAAAGATGGAGACAAGGTAAATTAATTGGTCCATCATCTATATCAGTTCTGCCAGAATTCCTATAATTACTGTTTCTGACAACTGATTAAGGGTCAAATATGTATAAGAATATTGATATATGCTCATTTTTATGTATATATCTTTGATTAAGATCCAAATATTTACAGTCAATGGTACACTGTTCTGTAAATAGTAAACTGACATTTGCATACTCTTGATGGCTTGATGGCTTTTACTATATGGTACTCCTTTGTTTGGTGGGCTAATCTATAGCTGCTAGCTGGTTCTCTATTTGCTTTTGTTGATAGATAACTGTTAGATTAAAATCCTTACACAACTCTTATTATTTTGTATGGTTAAATATCTTTTCATCGGGTATCAGGTTAAATCAAATGCTGTGAGGGCTCTTGGAAACCTTTCTCGAATTTTCGACTGTAACAGTTCAAGTATGCATGATCAGCCCACAGGCTATTTAGGCTTATCATTGAACAATTTCAAGATGTTGCCAGCAAGCAGCAATCTGCAATGTGGACAGGGATATTCAGCGAAGTCTTACCCTCAAAATTCAGCCCAAGGTCCAGATCTTGCCGAGAGAATTATTCAGGCATTTCTTTCTTGTGTAACAACCGGAAATGTTAAGGTAAAAAATATTTGTTGTGCTGCTTGTAGTAGAAAAAAGAAGCATTTGGCAAGTGCAATAGTAAAATAGTCATACTTTATCTATCTGTTCTCGAGCTATCCACTAAGCATTCCTATGCATTTAACAGGTCCAATGGAATGTCTGTTATGCACTGAGCAACCTCTTTTTAAATGAGAGTTTATGCTTGCGAGATATGGATTGGTAAGATGACATGTAAGAATGAAGTGCCAAGTCAGTATCCAATTGTTTGTACTTGTACTTTATATTAGAATTGCAGAAGAGTAAGCAAGACCTTTTATCCCTTGCCTCCCTTTACATTTTGCTAGTAACTGTCTCATCCAACTTTTATCAGGAAAGACCTTTATTTTGTCCCATTGGTTTTTTTGTTTACTTGAATCAATGCTGTCAATCATGTTTTGTCTTATATTGCAAATATTTCTTGCTTGTTTATCATAACTATGTCGCTTTATTAACATTTATCACCTTCTGCTATTATGCTACTCTTTTGTGAATTACTGTCTTAATCTAAATTACCAAATGAAATTCACTCACCTGCATTCTGGCAGGGCTCCATCTGTTTTCAGTGTTCTGTTGCTGCTGTTGCGCGATTCTTCTAACTTCAAAATCAAAATACAAGCTGCTTCTGCTTTGGCTGTGCCCGCCTCAGTACTTGGTGAGTAGTAGGCATGCTTCCTTTTACCTGATGCCATAAAAAAAGACACAGATTGAACATTTAGTTTAACTGAAGTTTGATATTCTGTTGTTCAGTTGGTGAGCTCCTCACTGCAATGAGAGTTTATACATGCTGGCACTATTTTAAGATGACTGTTTTGTGTGTCTGCACGTGATTTTTAAGATCTTGGATTTCGATGATAGGTTTGCATTTTAGCCTTTTCAATTCATTTGTTGCAGACTATGGGAAATCTTTCCCGGATGTTGTCCGAGGTGTTCTGCATGTACTGGAGAGTCGAGGTTCTGATAAGATTTTCTCTCCATCATGTTTCAAGTATCAATTTGCATTAGAGAAGCAGGTCAGACTCTAACTTATCTTGAACATACTGGATAACTCTTCCAAAATGTGGTGGCTTCCAGTATAAGTTTTCTATGTTCGAGTTTATTTTGGGTTATGGAAATTTTATAAGAAACTGATTTATATAGCTGGATAACTCTCAAGTTTTCTACATCAGTTTTGATTTTTTGAGCATACTGGATAACTCTTCCAAAATGTGGGTGACTTGTAGTATAAGTTTTCTATGTTCGAGTTTATAATTTTGGATTATGGAAATTTTCAGTATATAGCTGCATAACTCTCAAGTTTTCTACATCAGTTTTGCTTTTTGTTCATCGTCTTTCTGTCATACAGGTAACCTCAACCATGTTGCATGTGCTTAGCCTTGCTTCAGATGCCAATGACCAACCCTTGAGAGAATTTCTTCTGAAAGTAAGCTTTCCATATTTGTGTGTTTTGATTTACCTTAATCATCACTATTTTCTCAAAATAGACATGTTATAGCATGTCAAGGTTACAGGCTGAGGAGGAAAATGGAAATGTGAGATTTGTGTTAACTATTGTATGGTACTTGATACGATCCCACATTAAATTCACAAGCAATTGTAGATTGGTACTTAAGTTGGGGCCAAACTTCCACTCTTGAGCTAGCTTTTGTGGTGGAATTAGGACCTTAGCTTGAATACTTATCAGTACGCATGAATTGTGGTAACTTTTATTGGTTAATGGTGAATTGAAGTGTCGAAGTTGCCATTGTAAAAAATGATGAAATATAATGAATGTTTTTTTCTTTCCCTTTGTTTTGTCTCACAGAAAGCCCAATTTCTTGAGGAGTGGTTCAAGGTTCTTTGCAGTTCTCTTGAAGTTGGTGATACAACAACTACTTGGCAACCGGGAGATTATATTGACAAGAGAAAAGAAATAGTATCCAAGGCCCTAAAATCTCTCATTAAAGTGTGTGAGAACAACAACCATCATGCAATTGCGCGGAAATTTGATAAGTTGGACAATAGCATATAATGATTTAACAAAATTTTCAATTTGACACTGGATGGCTGGAAATTCCAGAATCGTAGGAAGAAATTTAATTTATTATCAATCAATCTAGCCTACTTTTAGAAATCAAGAACATTTTGTAACAAATTAATTTCAAACACAATTTCCCCCTCCCTCTTCACATCTTTATAGCATGATGGCGTTGTTATTTTAGTAAACTTAATTTGAAAATTAAAGCCCAAAGGGATTAGAATATATTGTAAAACAAAAATCAATATGTTTACTCTAATTAAAATCATTACGTCCATTAGAGACTCAATTCTTTTGCATAAGATAAATATTATGTTGGACTTGATGGACCTCGTGCGACGTCGTTTTCACCCAAACATCTAGTCATAGGTAGGCATCTTCCTTTGGACAATTTTAAGTTGTAAAAAGAAGAGCAATTTATATAGATATAATATAAATGGGCTAAAGATTGAAGGAAAGCTGTGGAGCTCTTCTTCATCTTTTTGTAAGATTTTTAATTTTCTTTTTATTTGAACTGATACTTGGTAATTAATAACTGATTGTAAAAAGTTATTTTTAATAATTTAAAAAATTAAAAATTGTTTAGAGCTGGAATAATTATAAACTCATTCGAAACGCTAAAACAAACGCTTTTTGTTGACAGCCTAAAAGTAAAAAACACATAAGCGGATTTAACGCTGAAATGTTATTAACACAAATAATAATAATAATAATAAAGGAAATGGAGAAGAGTGAAAAGAGGCTGGTCAGTCTCCTGTGAATGCTCGTAAGCTACCATCATTCCAAATTTGTCTTCTTCCTCACCATCAACAGTAAGACCTGTTCAAATCCCTCTTTCAATCCCATTCCCCCTCCTCTCTTCTTGGACTTCACCATATCCACTCGCTCACTCTTGCTCTTCCCTTTTTTTTCTGGGATTCTGTTTCTCTTTTTTCCTCTTCTTCTAAGTTGTACGTACTACTTCACTTCTCAGTTGTGCATTAACTTGATATTCAAATCCCAACCTCTTGTACTTGTTCCTCTAATCATAATGCAGCTTTCAACTTTCCCTTTATCACACCTCTCTTAGTATATCACTTGCAGCTCCATATTTGTCAGGTACTGTTGTCTTTTCCCTCACTTCATCTCATTGTATTAATTAATCTACGAATTCCTATATAGTAAAGGTGTTGTTTTTGGTAGGAACTGGTAATGGCGAAGGATTATAGCGGATCTCCCAAACATCATCATCAGCTGGAATCAAAGAGAAGGCGTCTAACATATATACTGGGGGTTAGTGGGCTTTGCATATTGTTCTATGTATTGGGCGCATGGCAGAATACAACTGCCCCAACCAGGCAGTCAGATTCAGAGGCCTACTCTAAGGTGGGGTGCGATGTTCCCAATTCCAACCCCCCACCAAATCCATCATTGGACTTTGATAGTCATCATCAAATTGAGATGAATAATACTGATTCACCCGATGACTTCCCGCCTTGTGACATGTCCTTCAGTGAGTACACTCCCTGTCAACACCCCGCAAGGGGTAGGAAGTTCGACAGGACTATGTTAAAATACAGAGAGAGGCATTGCCCAAGCAAGGAAGAACTTATGTTCTGCCTCATCCCTGCACCTCCCAAGTATAAGACCCCATTCAAATGGCCTCAGAGCCGTGACTATGCTTGGTACGACAACATTCCTCACAAAGAGCTCAGCATTGAGAAAGCTGTGCAGAATTGGATTCAAGTTGAGGGTGATCGATTCAGATTCCCTGGTGGAGGCACCATGTTCCCTCGTGGAGCTGATGCTTATATTGATGACATTAATGAGCTCATTCCCCTCACTAGTGGGAAGATCAGAACTGCTATCGACACAGGATGTGGTGTAAGTTGATGAAGAAAACCCCCAACTGTTTGGTTTTCGATTTGTATTCATCCCTAACATGTTTTTTTTTCTTCCCTTTTTCTGTGTAAGGTTGCAAGTTGGGGTGCATACCTTTTGAAAAGGAATATCTTGACAATGTCTTTTGCACCCCGTGATACGCATGAAGCACAGGTCCAATTCGCACTTGAAAGGGGAGTGCCTGCCATGATAGGCATCATGGCTTCACAAAGGCTTCCTTATCCTGCTAGGGCTTTTGATATGGCTCATTGTTCCCGTTGCTTGATACCTTGGCACCAGTATGGTAAGGTCTCCAACTGACTACCATTAGATCAATGTATTGGATAAATCTTTACAGAAGTAAAAATAGTTCTATGACATCCATTAAGACACTACAAGAGAATGCCAATGTCTCTATCTAATCATATCCTTAATTTTCAAACTTTGTCAGAGGGTCTGTACCTAATTGAAGTTGACAGGATTTTGAGGCCTGGTGGTTATTGGATTCTGTCTGGCCCTCCTATTCACTGGAAGAAGTACTGGAGAGGTTGGGAGAGAACTCAAGAAGACTTGAAGCAAGAGCAAGATGCCATTGAGGATGTTGCCAAGCGTTTGTGCTGGAAGAAAATGATTGAAAAGGATGATCTTTCTGTTTGGCAAAAGCCCATAAACCACATTGAATGCATTAAAAGCAGGAGTATTTATAAAACACCACATATTTGCAAATCGGACAATCATGATGCAGGATGGTACTTGTTCAATTTTCATCTTCACGTCTTTTCTTAATTTGAGATGCAACAAACTTTGTTTAAATCTCTCTTTTTGCATTATCTATCCTGTAAAATAAAGGTTAAAAGGCATGGAAGCTTGCATAACTCCACTTCCAGAGGCAAACAGCTCAGATGAAGTTGGTGGTGGTGCATTCGAGAACTGGCCAGAGCGAGCATTTGCAATCCCTCCCAGAATACGCAGTGGTTCGATACCAGGAATCACTCCTGAGAAATTTAAGGAAGATAATGATCTTTGGAAGGACAGATTGACACACTATAAGCACATAATTAGTCCGTTGACTCAAGGACGATTTCGTAATGTGATGGACATGAATGCCTACTTTGGAGGATTAGCTGCAGCATTATTAAAATATCCCGTGTGGGTTATGAATGTAGTACCTGCAAATTCAGACCAGGACACATTGGGTGTGATCTATGAACGAGGATTCATCGGAACATATCAGGACTGGTGTGAGGCTTTCTCGACGTATCCAAGAACATATGATCTCATCCATGCTGGTGGGTTGTTCAGCATATATCAGGACAGGTAAAAAGTTCAAATCTTTGACAAATAATTATCATTTTGATTGTGATATGGCTATATGTGGTGCGGGATCTGAATTTCTGCCTGCCATTTTTGTTGTAACTAAGGTGTGACATTACGCACATTCTGCTGGAGATGGATAGAATCCTGAGGCCAGAAGGAACAGTTATATTCAGGGACACAGTAGAAGTGCTAGTGAAGATTCAAGGTATAACTAACAGGATGAAGTGGAAGAGCCAGATTATGGACCATGAAAGTGGACCATTTAATCCAGAGAAAATTTTGCTTGCTGTCAAAAGTTACTGGACTGGTAATGATCGAGGAAAGCAACAGTAGTAGAAGTAGACCGCCCATGTAAAATTAAAACATCTTTTAATTTTTTTTTCGATTTAATGGGGTTTAATCCTTTTGGAGAATCCTTTTCCTGAATTAGTTTTTTTTTAATCAAGGATACTACTTTTTCCATATATAAATTCTATGTTTATTGAATTTGGAAAACAAGATATAGACGTGCTGGGTCGTGTACTTCCTTGCTATATATAAAATACTGAATCGAAAATGGAAATTGTTACATTATGTTTTTTATTCTTTTTGTAAACTATGATCGCACACAATACACAATTATACATATAGTGGATTTTAGAATATTCATTCACGCTAAGAAAATAATGCGGGTAATATATATATATATGTGTCTGGATTTTTTTGAAATGAGTCAACATTAATTGTAACTTTATACCATTCGCATTT
>JANIMX020000526.1:1256930-1269527 GCA_024582655.2 Erythroxylum kunthianum
TCCATGAGTTTCTTCACTGTTTTGGTCACATTGAACTCGACTTGTTCATCTCCAATTCTCAGGATCAATTTGCCTCCATGCACATCTACCAAGGCTCTGCCCGTATTCATGAATGGTCTTCTCCAAGTTAAAGTTGATAAAAAAACTACCTCCGATCAACTATGTTAGAAGAGAGATTAAATGGTTTGACTATGTTGTCTATTGAAAAAAAAAAGGCAGCTAAGCTTGATTACAATGATTTAATTGAAAACTTCGCGTACCAAAAAACGAGAAGAGTATTTATTCGTTCTTCTTAAATTCATTTTAGTATTATTTTTTGTGATGACTTAGTTTATCATTATATATTATAATTTTATTTTTATTAATAAAAAAGATAAGTTGAAGTTAATTTATTAAATTTTAATAATCTTATATTTGAATTTAAGTATCAATTATTATATATTCATTGAATTTATTAAAATTTAGATTTTATTAGAACAATATTTATATATAAAAATTATTAGGGGCTTCGTTTTTTAGACTCGTCTAGAGCCTCCAAAATATTGGAGACGAGCCTGGTAGGGTGCCCAAAAATTTAGAGCTTATAGTGCTAGAAATCCATGTCGGAGCAGGGCGATATTGAATAGAACTAGAAATGGAGATCAAAAGATGAAAGGAAGGGTAAAATAAGAGAACTAGAAACTAAAAGCATCAATGGAGGGTAAAAGAATAAATGGAGGGCATGACTAAATTTTTTGTTTCTTACTAGAGAACCAGAAATTAAAACCAATAATTTATGGTAAAAAATGATGGTGTTCTTCCAAATTTAGGGTCGCGATTGTTTGTAGAGATTTAAACTTTTGTGATTTTTATTTTTTAATTTGAAAAGTTATGCATATCATACATGGTAAATGCAATACATGTATCACAAATGTGACAAACAAGTTATGTGACATGTTTAGCTATGTCAACACCATTAATAAAATATTTTCAGGATGGGCTATTTTTGCGATAAATTAAAAATTGAAATATTTTAACGTCACTTTTTAAAATTACTAGTACTACAAAATTAAGTAAAGTTTTAACAAAATTATGATTAACCCTTTTATTTAACATTATGTGTTTTAATTTTAACATAACTTTATCTTAAAATATTGATTTATTAAAGAATATGATAACATTTGAATTCCATAGCTTTGAAGAAATTATTGAAATCTTATAAAATTTGTACGTCTCCCTGCAGTCCACTGTTACATCGTATGGTGAGATAAGTGAAAAAGTTGATATATCATTCTATTTTTATCCATTCTAAGGACAAATCGCAATAAGTACAGCCTAATCGATCGACATCTACTTATATGAAGGTCAACCCCATGACCCGCGAGATTATTGTTCTATAGTATCTCCATAATGTTGTCACCTTGAAAACATCCGCTACTTCATTTTCTACATTCTGAAGGTCTCCTAAGCATGATAACTTGGGTGACACAAGACATAGACTGAACTATTGTTTTTAGTTAGTAGATTCGGTAGATCCATAGCCATATGGATTCTTGCTTGCCCAATTCCACTGATCCCTACACATTTCTTCAATGCCATACTTTGCCCTGCAATCAAATCATTCGTGTAAGTGAAAATAAAAAGAATAGGACACTGATCTTTGCGCCGGACATGAAATCTAATGCTATTGACTGAGCAGACGCAATTAATCATCACTGGAAACAACAGGAAAAAGAGTTCACATCTTCAAAACTTACTTCCAATTTAATTCCCGTTCTGCCTTAGCTGTTGATGCATAAACAATTGCAGCATCTCCAGGTCTTCTTCCAGCAATTTGAAGAGGAATTTTCTGCCATACAATGGAAGCGTTAAGATGATTTTTTTTATTCTTGGCTTATAGGTGCTTAATGGAGTTGCGTTGACTCTGTGAGCTTCATGGTTTGCAGAAGGTGCTTATTGACTCCTAACAGATGCGGTCACTATTTTTTAATTCAACCATATATAAAATGAAAATTTAGAAGTGAAAAAAATCAAATTGGAGAAAGTTCTAAATAGTTTGGACGATTCAAATATGGAAGCCTTCACCTAAACTAAAGGAACAAGATCAAAATTAACAAATCTGCTTGCAATCGTAACTCAAGCTCAATATTTCCAATGAAACAAATCCACCAGCAATATTTGTTATAGTAAACATGACTATTTTAAGAGAATTTGAGACGTATAAATGGAAAAGGTGTACCTTTCCAGATGCCTTTTCAAAAGCTGCAACCATCTCCAAAACCGATGTTCCTTTTCCTGTTCCCAAGTTGTAAACCTCACAACCTGTGGAGCACATAAATTCTACCAATCAATGATCAACATCCCACAACAGTCAGATATCATACAACCGATTTACATTATGAAATAGGATAAACCTCCAGTGATGCAATTAAGGAAACTTGCTTAAAAAGTTGAACATGACCAAGGAAGATGAGGAAAAGCAAAAAAACTACCAGTTGGACCCAGACGAATCTTCTAACAACTACTCAGAGGTCGAGACACTTTACTCATTATTATCATGTTAATCTCCACACAGATAATGGCATATACCAAGATGTAGATACACCAGATTCTAAGACTTCAAAGTATATGTAACAAATAATATCTCAATGCATGAACTGAAATCGACAAAAACGGGGGACATGTCACTGCCTATATTAAATAGCTATTCCAAAGGACAAAAAAAATCACAAAATTTGTCATGGATCACAACACAAGAACGTACCGATCTTAGGATCAGTAAGCTCACGCAATGCAGCAGTGTGCCCATCAGCTAAATCAACAATATGAATATAGTCTCGTACCTGAAAATAGAAGATTACGTAAAGAAAATATGCAGAACTGGATTTAAAACATCTTCCCACCTAGGGAAAGGTATTTTCATGGCAGATAACACATATGAAGCAAATTCCATACCAATTAGCAAAGCAAGACCTTACATGACCCTTATGGTTGACAAGATCTAGAAATAAACAAACCTAGGAACATTCAGGGAACCCATCTTTGAAATAATTCTTAGAAAACCCATCTTTGAAACTCAACCCTTCTAATCATTATGCTGAAAAGGTAAGAAATTGACTAAGAACTTTAAAGAGGGTTCAAATTTTGGGAAAAATAGGGGTGGTTAGATTTTACGTTTTTCAAGACATACATATATGCCAAAAAAAATCAAAAGAACAGTGCATAGAAAATGGAAGCATACCCCTGTTCCATCCTTAGTTGAGTAGTCATTTCCAAAGACTGTCAGGTGAGGTCGCCTACCAACAGCCACTTGCTGTACATATGGCATTAAATTGTTAGGAATTCCACGTGGATCCTCACCAATATGACCGCTAGGATGAGCACCAACAGGATTGAAGTATCTGAGCAAAATAATCTTCCATTCAGGGTCTGAGCGGTGAATATCACGGCATATCTCTTCAATGAAAAGCTGAAAAACCAGCCTTGTTAGATGAGGAATCTTATTAAAGGAAGAAATGTTTTCAGGAAAACTTAAGAGGCACATAAAGCAGAAAATTGTCTAATAATCTCCAATCTACATGAAACTAACTAATTACCTAGAGTAAGTTATTAGCATGCAAGTATTGAACGTCAGGAACATACCTTGGTTCGTCCATATGGATTCATAGAACATATGGGGGACTCCTCTGTACATGGAACCTCTTTAGGCCAGCCATAAACAGTTGCTGACGATGAAAACACAAGCTGAAACCATTTCAAATTTTGGAATATCAGCAAATACAACCCCACAGATCATTAGTTAACAAAAGTCTCACTATACCTTCTTGCACCCATGTGCACTCATTACTTCCAGAAGAGTTATGGTCCCAGTCAGGTTGTTGTCATAATACAACAATGGGTTTTCCACACTCTCACCAACTGCTTTCAAGCCAGCAAAGTGGATGACAGCATCAAATCTGCAGAAAAGTAGTTTTCAAAAATGAAAACAGAACAAAACTAAAACATTAGCCAAAAGCTAGAATTATAATTACAAAACCAACAGAAGATGGTTAAAAGAGGGCTCCTCGTACTTTGAACCGAAGAAAATCTTCTCAAGAGCCGGCTTGTCACGGAGGTCAACCTTAAGGTCAAAACATATTTCCAAGAATCAGAATAAGCCAGCAGTCTATACGTTAGTACCGGTAAGAAACTAAAGAAGGTATAAAATTCATTAGTAAACCCAAACCAGACAACTTCCATGTCAGGAATTCGGTATTTTAATACACATTATTGCTTCCAAACAAGAATGAATAAAACATACGAAAAGAACAAATCTATCAGACTACAAGGTAAAATTCACGGATCTAATAAACACAAGAACCCAAATTTCAGATAATCACAAAACATCAAAACAAGCCAAGAACTTTCCAATCCACACCAACGCCAAAAAGAGCTCGATAAAACAGGCAACTAACCTTGTGAAAAGAGAGGCTCTTGCCATGTTTTCCAGCAAGCTCCTTCACTCTTTTAAGCGCAACCTCGGAAGCGTTATCGAGATTATCAACGACGACGACGGAGTAGCCGCCTGAAAGGAGCTGAAGCACCGTGTGAGTCCCAATGTAACCGGCACCTCCGGTGACCAAAATTGTACTGCTAGGCATGGTCAAATCACCAAAAGAACAGAACTTTGGTTCCGTGTGTTTGGATAATTATGAAAGGAAAAGCGAGAAATTTATAAGAGCACGGAGTCTGGCAGTGGTTTATGAGAAAAGCGGCAGAGAATGTGAATATATATATAAGGCAAAACTTAATTGGGTTAAAAAGAAAAAGGAAGTGGGGTCCAGAGAAGCAACGAATAAAGGTTAATTGGGCACGTGGCAGAAGTTTGTCTGCTGAGATCTTGGTCACTGCCAGAACTTGATTGGACTCTTCCAAAGCTTGTACCAAAATTCTGACTTCTTCTGAGACATCTGTTTCAACTCCAATTCGCTACTTAATATATATATAGGAATAGGATAGGTATGAGTTAGTTGAAGCAGACGAAGATAATTAACCGACCATGACCATCAACCCAACATTTCCTCCTAAACTTTGATAGTTAATTTTGGGATTTGGGCTAGTAAGGATTTGTCGTTTAGGTTTTATTTTATTAGATATTAGACCACAGCTTGTGGAGAGAACATGAACATGCACACCAAGTAGTATTATTATTATTATTATTATTATTATACTCATGCTTTTAGAAGTTAGTTAGTTAATAAGGAATGTGTTTTTTTGGTTGGGAATGGAAGAGGGTATAAAGGTCTTTTCACAATCTGGTGATGTGAAAGGTGAAGTTTGACCATTGAACCAAAAAAGATAATGGCGGTGGAGTAGAAGTCCTTTGTTATACCTTTTGAGATATGATTACCTAAAGATGTGAAGGTTGAATTTTTATAAACGGAACGGATCATTTATATAATTGCAATCTCTTATATCTATCTACCTTTTGTTGAAGAATAAAATATGCTCTCTTTTTTTTTTGCCATTTATTGATTCTTTACAATAATAGGTGATGGAATATTCGTGGAGACATTCACCATTATATCTAAAGGTGTTGCGTGCAACCTAAAAAGCATCTCGAATCCCAATTTGCCAACAAAATAGGTTGGATAAAATTGTATTAAGCTCTCATTCTATACACTGCAATACATCTTAACTTCAAATGATTGAATTGAACTAAAAATAGTTGGATTTACATATAAAAGGAACTCCATCCGTGTAATAACATCTAGCCACGTTCCCATCTTTGCCTTTTAACATGCAAAAAGCAACAGATGGATTGGCTCAGTTGGCAACCAAGTGAGAAGGAAAACCACAACCCCATGTGAGATCAGGGCTTTTCTATTCATTTGTACAGTTCACAGACCATAAATATTTTGGAGATAGGCGTGACACATGTCCAACTGATGGTTGGAAAAGAAACCATTTCAATTGTATCAACAAAAACTAGACATGCACAGGTTTAGTTGAGAAGGATAAGGATCCAGACTAAAAGCTTCTCTATTTGTGCAGATCATGTGATCCCACCATTTTACAAAGGACCACCAAAAAAGATGCTAGTATCATACAGAACAACTGTTACTATTAGACTAATCACTCAATAGAATAGACAAGCAGCTAGATTCTGATCCTCTGACGTACAGAACTAATCATTAAGGGTGTGATTGTTCACCAATTTTGCCGAGGAAGACTTGGCTTTGTTTGTTTCAACTTCCAAGTAAACAGGACTTGGTTTGTTCAAATATATTAAAATTACCCAAGTAGTTCTGACGGTATTCACAACTGGGAATTGAGGGGTCTTTCCGCCACATCAATAACGTCAGCTTATAGTTTCCGTAGCTGCAAATGCAAAAATATAACATTAGATTCAGCAATGAATGCGCGGGTAACGTCGCAGAGTAATCAAGCAAAAGCAAAATTACAGAAGCAAGTGGATAGAAGGAGACATGTGGCAGCTGAAGGCGAGAACGAACAGGGAAAAGGAGCGAACAAGAGGAGATGAAATGAATTCACCTAGACCTGACCACGGTTAATAAACCGCCGGTTATGGTTATAAAACCGCCGGTTACGGTTTATGAAAATTTATAAACCTTAACCGAACCGCCAGTTCACGGTTTAAGTTACGGTTTAAAAACCGCAGGTTACGGTTTAACCGCCGGTTTAACCGACTACGGTTTAACACCAATTTAACCGTTGGTTTACCCGACTACGGTAAAATAACGTGTAATAATAGAGTTGACAATAATAATGAAAAATAATAAATATGGTAATAATTAAGAGTAAGAAGAATTATATAAATTAATAAAACAATTATGAATTATAGATGTAGATAAAAACTTGGAAAGTATTATACTATTATTTGTGTATGCGAGAGAGAAAGATAGCATATAATTGTGAGAAAAATTGTGTTAAATGTTTGATTAAATAAAATTATATATTTATAGTATTAAAGATTTATTAAAAAAAATTAACAGTTAACTTAACCTTAGCATAAGCCACGGTTTAAAACTGTGGCTTATTCCAAAGTTTAAAACCGTGGCTCATGCCAAGGTTTACAACCGTGGCTGCCAAGGTTTAAACCTTGGCACAAGCCACGATTTATAACCGTGGCTTGTGTGCTAAGGTTTATATATATATATATATATAATTTTTTTTTAAAATTAACGGTTTAACCGTCGGTTCACACTTTTTAAATTAGTCTAATCTTAATCGGAACTGTTATTAACGGTTACGGTTACGGTTTTAAACCTTTGATCACGGTTACGGTTTTTAAACCTTAACCGCTGGTTCACTAACCGACGGTTACCCGGTTAGAAACCTAACCATGGTCAGGCCTACGCACTTGTCTCTTCTTCTTTTTCTTAGCCTACACGTAAAGTTCTCCAAGAATTCTATAAAGGAGCTAGCACTTTTTTTATTGTTCGGGGCATTTTCGGATTAAAAGTTATTTTAATCTGGTTATAGTTTTCGTTTTCTGCGTGAATATTATTGGAAACAATCTCCGATGATCGTTGCGGTTTTTAGAAACCCGACACCTAAAGAACGAAGGAGACATCATAAAAGTATTTCGGTTTTATTATAAATGTTGATTTATAAATTGATTTTCATATTTGCATGTTCAGATAATTGATAGAATTGATTAATGTGAATTGAGAATTATTGGATAGTTATGTTGTAATTGATAGGTTTCACCTTGTATCGCCAGAATTGATTAATGTGAATTGAGAATTATTGGATAGTTATGTTGTAATTGATAGGTTTCACCTTGTATCGGCCTTGATCCGAGTTCGGGAATGTTCCGCACCGCAGGTATGTGATGTGGGCACTAGACTTTTTCCTACATATTTGTCGTTTTTTGAGGATGTACATAGTTAAAAATAAATAATTGTTTATGTTTGTCGAATAATATGCTTTATTATTATCCGATCTCAATAGAATAATGAATTTGAAAATTTTAGAAATAATATATTAAAACTATTTTTATATAAAAAAAATTGCCATTAGAAGAAATTACATTAAGCGGAATGAAAATACCATAACTAATACGGATAAAATTCATCATACTATATAAAATTTAATTGATATGTGATATATAATTTTATAATCTAATTAAGAGGAGACGCTACCAAATGTAAATTACAGTTGTAATTTTGACTATTATTTTGGATATTTTTTTTGTAAAATTAAAATTACATACATTATTCAATCCATGTCATAATAAAATATGTCATTAATATGTTTATATGGTATTCCATTCTAAGCATTATTTATAAGGTATGTTTTCTAAACAATTATTATCTAGTATATATAACAACACCCATTAGACCATGTTCGTGATAACAAAGGCAGGACAGATAGATAGATAGATAGATGTTAGTGAAATTTAAGAGCACTCCATTAAAGCTGGATTGCTCTGCTGTGATTTGTCTTTTTTGCAAGAAATGTCTGAAGTTTCCAAAACTAGCTTATTATTCATTGGTGTTGAAAGGACTTCCTATCTTTGAACTTGTTTCACTGTAGATAGGGTTTTATCTGACAAATTTTGTTTCAAATCAAGTGCTTTACGTAAATGGGTACTAAAGCTTTTTCTCTTTTCTTAATTTTCTGGTTGCAGAACTCAGTTCATATTGCTTTGGCTGAAAATGGACAAAACAGGAAATGGGTTTTCATTGCCTACCAAAGGAGTCAAATCTTCTCTCAAGTCCACTCCTGGTGAGGATCTCTTGGTTCTTTTTGTTTCAAAATTTCTTCTTTCCTTTTTCTTTTCCTTTTGGTCGTGTCTTTAATATCCTTTCTTCTTGTTTCAGTTTTCTTTTGACCATCATGCTATGTTTTTCGAGGAATTTGTCTAACTTAAGGGTAGTGTTTTACTTAGTAATGCTTTGGCGTAGACTGTTATTAGATACCCCCGTGTCGTGTTTTGAGAAAGTCTTGCTTGTAAGAATTGAACACAATAAAAAGCATATTCATGCATGTAAACATGTGCATCATATTAGAGCCAATTAGTTTTATGTTTTAACTTCTGAGGTATCACCTCAAAGAATCTCAAATTTTTATCACATTTTGGAGATTTACCTTCTCCAAGTTTCCCATCTTTCTGCATTTTGTAGGATCATATGATCTTTCTGGCTATTCAATGTGCAAGTGATGGCCCCTGCAATTTTGGTTCTGGATAGGAGTTGGAATCTATTGTAAAGATTCATGCCCTATAGCACCTTTCAGTTGGATACGTTGTTGAATTTCTTTTTACCCCATGGTTAGTCAATGAATGAAACAAGTCAACGTTTCCAGGGTCTGCCTTTTTCTTGTTTGATACCCTTATTAACATCAATCTGGTAGAAAAATACCCTTGTAACAATTAAATAGAAAAATTATGCAAAAGCAAATAGGGGAATGGAACTTCATTTGATTCTGAAGGATGATACCATTTTTTGATCATTTGCACACAGCAGTATGTTGGTATTTGTCCTATGCTCTTTTGTTTGTCTTACTGATTTGTTTGGTAAGTTATTTCATATACGGATTCTTTTTGTAATTTCTTTGCCTTTTGCATGGATTTTCTTTATGCTGTCATTGTTTCTCCTGTACATCTTGTTACTTGGTGAAGATTCATCATACTGATTTTCTTCCTACCTGTGAATTTTAATTATTTTCAAGGTAGTTTGAGCAAAGGGGGAAAGGGTGATAAGAGTAGTGGTGGGAAGACTCCCGTGACAAAAGAACCACAACCACTAGAGCTTAAGGCTGAGCAAGGTTGGCATTTATCTGTGTAATTTTTTGTGCCAAATATTTAACTTCTGGCTATTACTTCACTGTTGTTCACCACAATACTATTAATTTTGTGGTGGCCCTTGTTGAATATTATTTAGTCTATACAACTTCTTTGTTGTATCATATCATTCTTTCATTTTGGAGTTTTTCAACTATTGCGGTCTTGCATCCTTCTTTGTGATTCTTTAGTATTCTTTTATGTCAAAAATATTACTTGCAATGGAATCGTGTCAGGTGAATATCTTGCTCTGCTTATTGCCTACATTTCATATTGATCTTGTGTTGTTGAGTTCAGATGCTTCTTAAATGGTTGCCATATTCTGCAATTTGCAGCGTGCACATGCTTCTTTATCCATGGTGTTTCCGTCTTTTGCTCTGTCCCCTCTTTTAGATTATTTGAATCTCGATGTGATTCAACATTTTTGATCACTGATCTACCTATGGTGAATTATAATTCACATACATTTGTAGTTTATTTTCTAGCTTGAGTTCTATGTAAGAGGTTATCAAACTAAACTTGGGTATTGCATGGCAATCTTACTTTTTAGTGGTCATAATTTGCTTGAGGATGCCTGAGTGGAATTCTGTATCTCATGTGTGTGATATTAATGTAATGCAGATATAGTATAGTTTTCTTTTTCCTTGAGTCAAACCTTTCTAATGAGCTGGGAAATGCCATTTGGTCCTTTTGTTGGGTATTGCACTAAATGACGTTGCTTGATATATTTGAAGAACTGCCAAAGAATGCCAAATGCCTGATGGATTGTGAAGCTGCTCCAATCTTAGAACGGGTTAATGAGCAGATGGTTTTATTGTCTCGAGATCCGACTATCAAACTTCCCGTGTGAGTGATTATTATAGAGCTGCTGCTCTTGGGTAGGAGGATAATGAGGTTCTGAAATTTTGTTACTTATTTTCAGGTCATTTGACAGGGGATTTCAGTTTGCGAAGGCTGGTGCCCACTATACAAATCCCCAGTCAACGAGACGAGTTCTTGAGTATCCTTATTTATATTTTCCTCAAAAGCACGGCTATAGCCTATTCATTGTATGGCATTAATAATTGTAATGTTGTTTTCAATCTATTAACTCAAGTATTAGGACCCTAAAAAAGCATGGCGTTTCTGATGATGAGGTATGAAATTTGGCCTCGGTTCTTTTAGAAGAAAATGTGTCAACTCTTATACTTACAATATATACTTGCAGATTTGTGTGATTGCTAATGTTTGTCCCGAAACTACTGATGAAGTTTTTGCACTTGTCCCGTCCTTGAAGGTATGGCTCATTTGACTTCGTTTTTCAATAATACTTCTTTTTTCTTGTTGATCCTAGAAAAGCAAATCAATCATCCTCGTATAGTCTCGATTGAAATATTAAGCTAGAGGAAGGAATCTGTTTGTTTCGTACCATCCAATGCAATCTAATTCGTCTTTGTGAATACCTGTATCTGTTTGATATATAATTGGCTGATAAGCAACTTTGTTACTGAGTTGAGCTGGGAATGATACAAGCAAATGTGTTAATAGTGTTAGATCAAGCTAATCCAATTTACTTGTAGTCGTGATTTCCCCTTCAAAATCCTACTTCTTATGGCTTAATGTTCCTTTATTCACATACCATGAAGATAGACTGGTTCATAGTATTGAGTCTGCTGGTTATTTCTCACTCTCAGCGATTCGAATCCGTCTCAGCTACCCCTTTGCTCATGGAAGTGTGTGATGTTCTTACGCATACTTCTGATTGATGCCGCCGTATCTGTTATTTGGTTATTTTGCTGTGTAATTGCTATCACTGTCTTTCCTGAATTGACATATGAAGTTGCAAGATTTTTTTGATTATTAGTTTGCTTGGAAGGTTTTTGCTCAAATATGTTTTTGTTTCTTTCAGCCTAAGACAAGGACTCTGAGAGGACCCCTCAAGGATGTTTTAGCAGAGTTAGCTAAGCTTAAAAAGTCAGCATAAATGTCCTAGCTTCTGTCTCTTGTATCTGCTTGAACTGGGACGAATAGATCTTTCGACAGCATTTGATGGTTTAGGAACATGTTAACCTTTGTTAAAGAAGTGTTGATAGCTCCATTTTCATACACACAGCTTGTACATTCTAGCCTTCTTTAACGGGTGCTTTTGTAACGTTTCCTAAGTCTAGCTGTATCTGTAAATGTGATTATCCCATTACTTACCCTCTCTTTATGTGATTGATTATTCATTCAACATGAACATTCTCCCCGGCAGTTCCAGCAAAATAGGGGTGACAAAATCAGTGAGTCTGACAGATTTGAAGTTATAAAAAATTGATCGATTAATTAATAAATTGATCAATTTTTAAAAAATAAAAGTTATTAAATTTAATCAAACTAAAAATTTAAAAATCATATTAAAAATTGGTCGATATAAGATTTTTATAATATTTTAATCACAAGTTTTATCTAACTTTTGATGGAGAATGCAATAAGCTCTACAAATTAATAAAAAAGAAGTTGAATTCTTTTGCTCTAAAAGCTCTTGCTTTCCCGTTTGTTTCAAAATAAACGACAAACTTCGAAACTACAGGGAAAGCTCGACCAAGTTTTGATTGACTAAGTATTGTATCTTAAAGAGACTTGTCATATAAATATTGTAATAAAAAATTTATGATATGTTCTGTATATTAGAATCTTAATTTTATTAAAAAAAATAAAATTGGGCTCATATAATTGAATTCCTATCCGATCATGGTCAAGCTTACTTGGGTGGGGAAGGATTGACTGAGTCTAGCATCTTAACAAAACGAAAGTTTCCAATGATTTCATGGGATTTTCCATAGGACATCTTGTAGCATTCGAATGGA
>JANIMX020000527.1:74717-89973 GCA_024582655.2 Erythroxylum kunthianum
GCATATCAAATGAATCAAAATACTCATTCAAATCAAGGATTGACAGCAATTAAAAGCAATAAAAATTGGGCGCAACAAAATGTAGAGTATAAAATCATTAACTATACAAGTCCCTTATATCAACTATTCTATTCCAACCAAATTACTTAATGGATTGAAAACAATTATAGGTTAGTCTAGATACAATGTTTGGCTGTTTTGTTCAATAGTTCCTTCTATTCCATGTAATTTCCTCCAATTAGCCTTGAGTCCTATGCTTCCATATATTGTAAGCTACTTCAATATCTACCTCCTCTTTATCTTTTAAGAAAGTTTATGTTGTATCCCTCTAGTAAGAGTTGTAGATCTGTAATGTATTACTATCATATGGAACTTCATAATAAGATTTTGCTTTAGCCTTGAAAATTCTTGCATTCCCCTCCTTGTATAGGTTATAGATAAACGATGCAAAATTAATTTTAAGCAGTTTGTAATCTATTTTATTCTTCATCCTCATTTTTGGTATGCACTCCACCATTCCAATCTAATCTGTTACTTTGCATTTTAATATCAATAGATTAGTAATCTTCTATTAGATTTTATTAGAATAGCTGCAATTTATAATCAAGTGATTCGTTGTCTCCATGTGCAGAGAACATAACACACAATGCTTATAATCTATGTGAAACTTGATCCTGTATTTTGGTTGGAAGGTTGCCTCCTATTCCAATCCATAGGATAAATGCCTTAGTTGGACTAATGTCCTAGTCTCTGACTAGCTTGTTCTTTTTTATTCTACTGGGGAGGGGGCTTTGTAGGATTTTTTGCAAGTTTTGGAGGATAATGTTAAGGATTTATGTGTTGTCCATTGAAATTGGTCCTCTTTATTTTGATCAAGTGAGTATCCTATGAGATTATTCATAATGATTTCTATGCTTTTATTAGAGTGGAATAGCCATCTTTATTGGTTATCTGAGATTAGCTTATGCACTAGAGTTTTTTTGGGGAATTAAAGGTCTCAAATGTTGTAGTTCTTCTACCTTGTAAAGAGGACCTAATGTATGTCAATCGTCAAACTAGAAAGATGTTCCTCTTTCATCTCCTACTTTGTGCTGCACCATCCCTTGCATCCACACCTTGTACTCATAATGTTTTGAAGTGTCTATGACATGATTTGGTCTTATCTTACACTCCAAACATTGTGCTCTCTAAAGTGGTATATGTGCACCCATTTAACCCATAATTCCTTCTTACCCTTGCATAAGCCCCTTAACCTCTTGGCTAAGAGTGTTTTGCTCAACATCTTGGCTGAGGTGATTACCAGACCTCTTGATTCTTTTGGAAGGCATATTCTAGACCATCTAATTCTAGGAGCTTTCCCTTGGTTACTAAGACCAGTCCATATAAATACCCTCAAGATATTTCCTATACTCTTTAGGATACTTTAAGGGAGGGTAGATGGGATAACCAGTAGGTTGCCATATTGTTTATCATTGTGATAGCTAGTTGAATTCTCCCTCCATAACTCAGGAATTTGTTGGCCTAAGAACTTATCTTTCTATTGATATAATCTACCAAGGGAAAGAAATTTGCAACACTAAGTTTCGTTTGAAATATTGGAACTCCCAAGTATGTAAATGGTAGCTTTGCATGGTTAATTCCTAATTTGGATGCCTTATTAGCTACCTTGGGGTCTACTCCTACTGATAAATAAAAGAAGCACTTTTATGGGTTGAGAGCTAGTATAAACATGTGTTTATAGTCCTCCGGTATGTTTAGAATTAGGTTAATAGAGAAAACATATGCTCTACACAGGAATATAATATCATTAAAAAATTTATGGAATATTTTAACTTTCCTACACCTGAAATGATACATTTTTTTAGAAAGTTAAAAACACCTAAAATGATACTTGAAGCCTAGATTTATATCAATGTTTCTAGCCATCATGCAAGTGAGTACTTTTTATCCCAGCATAAACAGATAAGGGGACAAAAGGGCCCTTTGCCTAAGCCCTCTAGTAACCCTAAAGTATATTGTTGGCTCCCCATTCACCAAAATTGCATATGCTAGAGAAGTGATACACTTTGTATCCACTATATGAACTTTTAAGGAAGCACTATAGCTTGTAGTACTTGGAGAATGAAGCCTTAATTAATTGGGTCATGAGCATTTTTTAAGTCCATATTAAGGGTATAAATCCTTATATTTCTATTGGTATTATAACCTTTAAGGAGTTTGGAATATATTGTTGCCAATTGATTTTACTTTGACAAAAGTATTCTAGGTTTGGTTTATAATATGGCACAAGTACTGTCTCATCTTATTCATTAGTATTTTTTCTATAATTTTATATATTATATTACAACAAGAGATTGACCTATATTCCTTTAGGTTATTAGCATTTTTGTGTTTTGGAATAAGGTATATGTATGTCTTATTCCATTCTTTAAGTAGTCTACCACTCTAGAAGAACTCCTAAATCACTCTAATGATGCTTTCCCTTGTGGTGTTCCAAGTCTATTGAAAGAATTTTCCATTATGCCCATCTGGACCTAGGCTTTGTCAGGGTTGATGGAGAAGAGTGTTTCTTTAATCTCCTCTCTCAAGATTTCCTTGATGATCTCCCTTCTGTCTTGATCAAGTAATGTTCCAATTATATTCAAAACTATTTTTGGGATCTTATATGTTGTTTGATTAGTTCCAAAATAATTCTTGAATTGTGCATAAGTTAGCTCCTTCAAGTTTCCTAGTTAGTTTTCTTTTTTCCATCTTCATCTATAAGATACATGATTTGATTTTTGTTCCTTCTAGATTGAATCACATTGAAATAATAATTTGTGCTCCTTTCTTCTTCCTTGAGCTAGTTCATTCTTGATTTTTGTCTTAGCTGTGAATTCAGGTTCTTCAGTGACTTATTATATACCTAAATTTGTCTTACTTCCTTGTCTTTCAGATCCCTATTCCCAAGTTTATGCATGGCTAGCTTCAAGTAGGTGATGAGTTCATCATATGCCATTTATTTTTCCTTTAGAAATGGAACATTGTTTTTATAAGTCAACTTTTTAATGTTTTCCTTATAAATTTTAGGTTTTGGAAGAGACAATAGTTGATTAATCCTTGGACATTGATCCTCATTCCATTATTGGCTTCTTCATTGAATCTGGGGTGCTTTAGTAGGGAATTGAAAATTTTGAATGGTGTTTTCTTGTTTGGTTTTACATCTGAGCACTGAATCACTATTGAAGGGTGATCTAATGTTACCAAGTCACCAAAAAAGGCTGAGGTCAGTGGAAATTTCTATAACTAATAAGGGTTTACAAGACACTTATCTAGTTTCTTTAATAGGAACCACTACCTCTCTTGTCTATTGCTCCAGGTAAACAAATTTCCAAGAAATTTAAGATCTGTAGTTGTTATGCTACTGATTATGATTTGTATCTCTTTGCAGTTCATAATTGACTACCTTCTCCCTCCTATGGCCTCAAAATAATTTAAAATGAAATTGAAGTCTCCAGCTACATGCCATGGAAATTTAATGATATCATTGAGTTTCCTCATACTTTCCCATAAAATTTTCCTCTATAAATTCCAATTTGAAGAATATACTATAGTAATTGCTATAGGATCCCCCATTTTAACCATGATCATTTCACAGTGGATTAGCTAATACGTACTTAACCATTTAAATAAATTCAAATTTATAGGGTTAAAACTAACCATAATCTTACCATTAACATGATTGGCATGGTTTGTCAAAAATGTCGAATCCTTGTTTAGAAATGATAAACATTTAGTTATATGTTCCTTCTTTCATAAAACCAAGAAAATTAGGCATGTAAGTGATCATTGAATCTTTTAAGGCCATTTAAGCCTATTATATTTCATGCTAAAGCTTGCATTAATTATTTCCTTTACTTAGTTTCTTCCTTTTTGATTTCCTTCCTGATTTACTTGAATTGGTTCCCACTTGAGTAACATTTTTTGGCCCATCTTTTATTCTAGATGCTTCTCCTCTAGCTTTCACTATAGTGGCATTGATGTCCAGTACTTCTTGTTCATCTGTATTAGCTTAGATATCTTTCCCCTTACTCTTAGTGGCATTCTCTTCCTTTTAAATCCATTGGAAAATCCAAAATATGTATGTCGGATGAAATGGTGGCTGTTGCTCTCTGCTCTAATAATGAAACATTGGTTTAACTGAATAACTAACGTGGAGATGAATTGATATCTTTTTTTATTGGATTATTTGATTATTAGATTTGGATCCATCAGGACTGACGGGGCTTGAACCCGCAACTTTTTCCTCCTCAAAGACACTAGTATTCAACTATTTGGAGTTTGGATATTGTTCTTCAAGTTCATTATTCTTGGGTAGTTAAGCTCCCAATTCAGTATTTTTTTGGTACCTAAATCTGATTTTATTCCTTTACTTTATGTCTCTGCATAGCAGACTCCTTTATTATATCTTCCTCCAAAATCCCATCATTTTTAAACTTCATTATTTTAATGGAGTCAGGTAGCTTCCTATTCATATCCATGTCAATACACACAAGGGCATAACCTATTCTTTTTAGTAATGTCATGTTATCATCCATTTCAAGTGGCCTTCTGAGTATACCATTAATATATCTCAACCCCTTTACTGACCAATACTGAATTGGAACTTTATGAAAGCTCACCCACAATAGTACTATTTCCAACATGCTCCTATATAGCTTAATTCTAGTGTGCCATTTTTTTCACAAAAAAAGGATGGCCTTGAATGTGCCATAAATCTGCATCAATGATATTCTAAACTCTATCCTTTAAGGAGAAATTGAAGATAAACAACTCATCTTCATTGACCATTATGTTGTCCATCCCTATGTTTTTTCATATGTTATTTTCCCATCTTTGCACAGCTAGAAACGTTAACCTCTTTTCCAAGAAATAACCCACTATTGACGTGTTCCATTTTTTTGATCCCATTTACTTTACATTCATTGGAGGTAGGACAAGCTCATCCATATTTGAAATTGGATTGAATCTCAGGTTACCAAAATTGTTTAGATCCCTCACTACTTTGCTTCATGTCTGTTTAGTTAGACGTTTAGTAGTTTTAGGATTTGCAGAGGTTATTTTGGTGCCTGGAATGGGTCTTGTGTGAAGGCTAGTTGAAGTTATTTGGTGAGGTTTTCTGATTGTTCTGATTTTTTGGTTTTTGGTTCTCCATTACCATAAACATGTTTATTTCTAGAAATGTGAGAGGTAGGAGAGAGGCGTTATAGGTGGGCTTCTAATTTTTGTAAGATATATGGTGAAATAGAAGGGTAAAACTGGAAATAAAGAGGTTGGTTTTAAGGGTTCGGTGGTATGAGTTTTTAGAGAGAGTTGGGAGCATCCCTCTCTCCACTTCCTTAACAAACACTATAGGCACTTCCTTTGCACTCCTATTTTTGCTACCTTAATATTAGTATATTGGTATTTTGACTTCATGTTCATGTTAGCGTATGCTTCTTACTTCTTTAGTTGCCTTACTTCCTTGTCTCTCTTAGGTTCTTTAGTTTTTGAGAATTTCCCACCTTTACCCTTCACACCCACCCCTAACCTCTATTCAACTTCCCCCACTTCTGCCTTTACTCCTCACATACCTGGCTCTTCTTTACCCCAGGAAAGCTTTGGACCCTTCTTAGCCTTAGGACAAACCTCCTTGAGTTTTGCTTAACTCCCTCCAAAAACATCCTTACCTTTGTCTAAGAAGCTCTAGTGAGGTCCTCTTAGAAGTAGGTTGCGGGGATTGTCTACTCACTTCAAATGAAGTTTCCTTCAGAGTTGCCCTACCAGTTGAAGTTTTGCATAATGGAGCTAAATCTTAGGCTACTACCTTAGTGGGGTTTTTCCTAGGGAAAAGATTGGTTTTCCAATGGTGCACACTTAGGAAATAAAGAGATGGAAGCACCAGGGGCTCAAAAAAGTTCTCATAAATAAGGAAATCTTATTCTTTTTCACTGTTACCTCTGTGGAAGTTGCTTAAAAGATCCTGGAAGATAGTCTCTGGCAACTGGAGACCATAACTATATTTCTCTAGTAATAGAAGCTTGGGATAAAGTTAGAGAATCTCAGGGATAACTAAATTTGTTTATGGATCGACCTACACAATATTCCTTTGTAATTTTATTCATTCAAGTGATTTATCCATCTAGCTAGCTATGTAAGGAATCATATCTCTATGAAAGGATTATGTGTGAAAAGACTTGTTCATTAGTAGAAATCACTAAGGAACTTCCAAACGCCATCATTATCTTTAGATTAGGGAAAAACTAGATATGGTTAAGGATTTAGTCAAAGTATCATATCCACATAAGCCTATAAATCCTCAACATAAGAAGGTCTTGAAAATTGTTAGAAAAATAATCTCCTTAGAGAGCTAATTGGACTAGAATTTATTAATTGAACCAGGTATGGTAGTTAATAATATGTCATCCTCACCTCCAACTGAAACAAAAAACATATAAGCTATCGATGGCAATACCCCCTCTACTACTAGTATTATGATTGATCCACAGGTTGAGCGTAAGGATTAGGGAAGTGTGGTCTTAGATCCCCTACCCCGGGTAATGAATCCTTACATTAAAGTTCTCCCCCATGGTAATATAATTACTAAAATTTCCTGTGGTCCCCCAAATTGCACAAAATGTTATTTCCCAAGAAAAATGTGTTATGCTTGATGATTTCACTACTTATAATAGAAGAAGGTCTGGTAGAAAAAAGAGTTATGTGAAACATCCTCCTATTCCCTAATGACCTTTGGAGCTTGAAATATTAAAGGCTTAAATTGCCTAAAAAGACAACTCGCTTTTAGGAACTTTTTGGGTGAAATAAAATCTATGTTCTTTAGTGTTTTGGAGATAAAAATTAAAGAAGACAAGACTAATAGCTTAAACATCGAAAACAAACAGTGGAATATTGATATATGCATATTTGACTACATTTATACCCCATAATTGATGTATTTTTGCTTGATATTTAATACTTGTATTGTTTATTTGATACTTAATTTGCTCCGAGTACATTTATAAGTTATAATTGCCTTCACGAACCAAAAGAATAAGAATTCAAATGAGAACACGACATAAAATGAAGATTTGAAACAAATAAGGGATACACGGCCGTGAAAATCTTTCAATCAGTGCATAATCGTAAGTTTTGAAGATTTTTTGTTATACACGGTCTAGTACACGGTCGTTCATCAGATTGTATATCTCTCAGAACCCTAAAATTTACTATAAAAAGACGTTATCGGAGGCAAAAAAATAGGAAAGCAGACATATAGAGGCTTGTTAGTAGTATCAACGTAATTGTACTTCTATTTAAAATAATATTTTTAATTAAGTTACTATATAATATTTATTAAATTTTAATTATAAATAAAACATTAATTGCAAATAATAAAAGAGTTATTATAATTTTCATATATTATATCATATTTATTTTAATAAATGACTATTTCTAAAATTGTATATTATGATTTATTTAAATAAAAGATAATATATTTAATAATATTACTAATAAAGGTATTATATTGTCAATAATTGTAATTTATACTATAGAAATTTCTGCCACAATAATAATTTTAAGGAATAATTCTTAATTTTCAATTAATAAAATTGTAGATACTTCATCATATTATCATTTTAAAAATTAAATAAGTACATGTATTTATAATTTTAATTAAAAATGATAAATTTTTAAACACATCATGTTCATTAATTCAACCCTTGCATTATTGGACAAGTGCGTGATCATCTCTAAGCCTGAACTACAGCGTTCGATCCGGCCAATAGCTTGTTCTCAACCAAAGCTCGGGATAGAGACGCCAAATTCCTCTACCGGACTTGTCCACACCACATGTTCGTTGAGTCTTTCATATTTTAGTTACAGGCCATCCCGACTCCGCCTGACAACCCATACCACTTCCTTGACCATTGAGTCAATTATTGAATCAACCATACATCAGCTGCTTTCAGGCGCAGTCGACTTTTGCCTATGCGTGGGACATGAGGTTTGACTACTACAGTGTCTCTGGAAGTTTGCTAATTCCTCTGTTAATAACTTCGCCAGCTAGTTGTATATCCTCTAACAATATCAATCAATGATCTAGATGGACAAATCGTCAACATTTGTCGGTGTTGGATCGAGTTGCATATAAGTCAACTTACCCTGGTTTGAGGGTGTAGAAGAAATAGCAGTTATTGGTCTTTATCTCTAATCAAATATTTTGTTTGTTTGGAATCCATTTCAATACCACAATGAATGCTAATATGTCAACTTACCCTGGTTCGAGGGTGTGGTGGTTCGAGGGTGTAGAAGAAATACCACCCTCCTGTGCCTACATCTCTAATATTGTCTTTTATTGTTTGGAATCCAATTCAATAGCATACGTAAAAGTATTAGCCATGTTATCAAAACAAGATTGATTATATAATATTAACAAAATAGTAAGTAACATAATTTCTTTATTCAGATCTATAAATAGAGCTCTTCATATATGTATTTCATCTTTCACAGATAATATAATTACTTTCAAAGAACAGGATCATATAAATCTGAAATATTCCCAGATGAGCGAAACATGTCATCGAAATATGAATAAGTGGGTCCTAACCCTAAGTGAGACACAGGTCACACCCCTCTTCTTCTGTTTTCTTCTAACTGCGTGTTTGGCCCGGCCCTTAAGTGATGCATGTGATGAGGCTATCGTAAGAAGTAAAGAGCCTCCTAGCGAGAATCATTTTAATGTAATTGATGATGGAATTACCTTGGATTTTTCTTTTTCCTGTAATAAATTTAATATGAAGTCGTGACGCGTGGCAAATGTGAATTCAAGTTGAGAAAAGATGTAATCTTGTTTTACAAGGCCTAAAAATGCAATGGCAGGGCAGAGAAAGAAAGGCCGAACATGTTTTAAGATAAGGAGGGACCATATGAAGAGTAAGACATGTCATAAGCTAAAGTCTAACATTTCTAGTGTGACCAATCTTATTTTAATTCTTTTGATATCATTTTAAAAGGATCCAAATATTCAAACAGGAGACACCTGCCAATCGGCCAGCAAAGAGGCGGTGCTCAATGTCATCCAGATTGAGCTAACAATGTCGAAGCGCTCAAAAAGCAAAAAATGTCAGCTTTTTATTAATTGGCAATCCCACAAGAGTAAGACTTCTTCATGTCCAACCACATCTCCTATTATGCCGTTGACTATGTATAACCATTATAGGCCGACCATCCGATTAAACAAATATTAATTTACAGATAACATCATGCAAGGGGACTAATCACAACTTGAGTGGGCCATGGCCCATGTGATCCATATAGGGCTCAACCCAATCATCTAGATGAGAACATGCTTACGACAGCATGACATCACTAGTAAAAGAAACTATTTATCCTGAAAATATCACGAGAAATTGGGTATTAATGAGAAAGTGACCCGAGGACCCCACATAAGACAGACAGCATCAGTTGGATGGTCGGCGGTGGCTGAGTTGTGTCTCTGCGACTAAGTCCGGATGCCGACAAAACACAACTTTTTGGGAAGTCCATCGAACTATTTACTCACTGGGCCAAGCCTCAAAAATTAAGTTAGAGCTTGGTGCAAGATTACGATCATACCGCTTTAGCTTATCATTTTTGCTAATGGTTATTACTTGATTAGTACAAGTTCAATTTACATGTACATACTTTAAACAGAAAGACACGTGAACTTGTAAGGTTTGCTATATAAAATCTACAACCAACTTGGAGCTTCATTGATCAATACTTGTTTCTCAACAACTACCTGGATTTGAGTTCTGTTCCATAATTCTATATTTAGATGAATTTACATGTGGGAGGCATGTATATAATACTAGGACAAACTAATTGCCATTCATTTAAAAGCGCAAAAGGTATAATCAGATTGGGAAATGGACACCGTTAAACTATGAATGGCTTCAATCAGTACTCTCAACATACAAATTTGTCATAATTTTCATCTAATAAAAGGATTAAAATAGTCGATCGATCTTACGGTGTTTGATGGATAAGATGAAGAGTGGAGAACAGAAGGATACGGAAAGAGTACACATTATTGCAGTATTGACTTGTGGGTAATAGTTAGGTTTCTTCACATGCCCATGGAAAGCTTTCTGTATGTATGTGTGATTTCAAAAGATAGCCCCATGAACAGTACCTTTCAACCCGACCTTTACGTCTTTAATGAGAAAATAGAAGGGTCCCACACCCGTGGTGATGTTGAATGGAATGGGTCTATCCTTCCTCCGTTCATTCCGTGGCTGAGTGTCATTCTTTACTTGGTCAATGATTTTTCTTTTCTTTTCTTTTTTTTCCCCTTGGATGATCCTCTGAAATGTGTAAAGGTTTCAATTGCGTCTTATACAATAATAATAAACTCAGTTTTTTATTTTATAAATTACAGATTTTTTTTATAATTTTTTAAAAAAATTATTTCGAATTTATAACATTTCAATTATAAAAAAGAATACAATTTTATCCGGTGCTTCAAAGTCATCGTGAATATTTTGTCTAGAAGGAAAAATAATAATAATAAAAGAGACACGTGGCAGGAATAGGTTCTAAATAATATTGCTGGACTTCTAATAACGAAGCTATCTGTAGAATAAATGGAAAAAGTAGCTTTTTAACAACTAGCAGAGACAGGGAAGAGGGACCACAGGAAGGAGTCAAATTTGAATGTGAAAACAGTACACGGGTTTTCCATTTTCACACTCGACGAGCTGTGTTGTGTTGTGTTGGACAGACACCTTTGGCTTTCACATGATTTTGCAATTACAATTTTTCTGTTTTTGGCCTCTTGTAATGAAGGCTTTACCATTGCTGCTTATTTCATGTGTGTGCATATTTTTCATTCAAATTATTGTTTCTCTTGTAATTTGGTTAGCATTTCCAGTCTCACTTCGTAAGCACCTTTACATTAGACTATGATGACTGAATCTGTAGGACTGTTATATCATATGGATGGGCAGAGTTCAAAAGCTTGACATTTGATCTCTACAATAGTCAATGCAACAAGATACTTCAAATACAAGTTTGAAGACAGTTGAAAAGATGAAAGTGCCAAAATATTATTAAATTTAATAGTCACTGTGTTGTCATTTTTTATTTTTTATTTTAAATCTCAATGCATAAACATTTCATTAAACATATTAAGTTAATAATTAAAAGTATGTTTATTATAAGAAGATAATAATAAAAAATTATTATTAATTTCATCAGTTATACCAATAAAATATTAAATATATATATATATATATATATATATTTTAAAAAAAATTCAAACTTCTGTCTCTTGTCTCACCTTCAATAAATAAGGGCAGAATAGTCATTATACAGCGACTACTTTCTGCAATTCATGGTTGTGAATGCAGAGGAGTTGGAAAGAGCTTCCTAGCAGGTCCTCCTTCAATCTTCAGCTATAAATGTATCAACTTGGACTTAACGATAAGATCAGTGTAGGAACTAGAGATCCTCTTCGGAAGTTTAAGAAAAAAATATCTACTTTTTTTGCTTTCGGTTTCCCCTCCAACAAGAGCCAGTCCTGATATGATTTGTCTTTAACCATACCCAATTACCCACTCTTGTTTCTTCTTAACCTTTGTTTTTCAGATTCAGAGTTCCTCGGAACATACATAAAGTGATTCTTCAATACTCAAGTCGCTAGCTTTAAAGTCTCTTCACTGTTTCACCACTAGCAAAATCATTTCTTATCTGGTTCTTTAGACATTTTTCTTTCTAGATTCTTCCTGGATAAGTTTTGTTTGGTCCAAGTTTTTGTTTAAGTGAAAGGGACAATTTTAAGTGCCCCTGCTTCCTTGAGCTTTTGTATCTTATTTGATTTCTCTTCTCGTACATCGTTACTTCCCCTGAAAGTTTTCTCTAAATCACTGGAAACGATGCAAGAGACGTACTTTCCTCTTGGATTTGGCACAACTGTCGATATTGGCTCGACCCTGTCGCAGCTCATTTTGGCCGGAGGCACCAACACTTTAGATTCAATTTTCTCTCACTGCGCACAAGTGAGTACCGTTAACAACCCTGTTTCTGAGCCTTTAGGCCATTCAGTGTATCTCCGCCAGAGAGATCTGTTACAAAAGTTCGGCGAGGAAACCGGAACTTACACTTCTTTTTCTGGGGCTTTACTCCCAAACCCAAAACCACTTCAAAACTCTGCGAGTACAAGCAATTACCTAGCTCCAATAAAGAAGAAGTTGTACAGGGGAGTGAGACAGAGACATTGGGGCAAATGGGTTGCAGAGATTAGACTTCCTCAGAACAGAATGAGAGTTTGGTTAGGCACATATGACACTGCAGAAGCTGCAGCTTATGCTTACGATCGTGCTGCCTATAAGCTTAGAGGTGAATATGCGAGATTGAATTTCCCGAATCTTAAAGATCCCAGTAATTTGGGATTCACTGATTCTGCAAACTGGAGTGCTTTGAAGAGTTCAGTAGACGCCAAAATTCAAGCTATTTGTCAGAAGGTGAAGAAAGAGAGAGCCAAAAAGATTGCAGCAAAGAAGAACAATATTAATCCAAATGGTGATGATAAGGAGAAAGTTGTGAAGGCAGACTCAAACTCATCGTCATCTCTGTCGTCGTCATCATCAGTATCTCCTATAGTTTTTGGTGACGTTTGGGGTGGTGAATTAGTGTCACCGGCTGTCTCTGAAAATGATTTCTTAAAGTGTGAAAGCTCGTCGTCTACTGATTGTCCAATGTTTACGCCAGAGAACATAGAATTAGAAGGCTGTTCACTTGCAAGAATGCCGTCTTATGATCCCGAGTTAATCTGGGAGGTTCTCGCCAATTAGAAGGCTATTTTTGGCTCATACATGTGATTGCTGATTTGGAGAATCATCTGTTCCTGATCACTCACTGAATCTTTAGTTCAACTGTAAATGGTAGTTTTGATGAAAGGGTAGCAAGGAGCGTTGTCCTGTGGGTTTGATTTCTTAGAACATGTATTTGATTAAAATGGCCTTGTTTTTGTATAAAGGCACATGGAACTGTGAGTGGGTTCTCAAACTAAATAATCTTAGTATTGATAGTATCGCTAGTTGTTTTGGCTCACTAGCTGTGCAGGCTGTAATCTTGGTTCAATTTCAAAGTTTCTATTGTCTCTCGACTTATGATTCATAATCAGTTTCCTTGATAGTTAAGTATAAGAAGGTGGTGTGATCATTAGAGACTCAGAAAATCTCAGCCAGATTCAAGAGTTGATGTTGTTCACGGGAACACTATCCAAACAATATCTCAAATGATGACAAATATATGTTCGATAATCTGTGCATTTTAGTTGACAGAATCTCATCCAACTTTATACACGTTCATTTTCCCTTTGTACGTCGAGAAACCTCAAATCGAGTCAGGGATTAATGTTACCAAAGATACATTGAATTTTGTTCTTCGACGTAAGCAAACATGGGCTGACCACGTGTGCATAGCTGTGAATGACAAGAAAACAAGAAGGATAAAGGGGTAAAAAGGACACTAAAAATGATGAAAGTTGAGTTAACAGCGACTATCCTTCCATATTCTTATGTTTCATTAATGTGGAGAAGGGCTGTGTGTTTTTTGGTGTGGTCCTGGCAGACAGAATGCCCTTTCAGAAGTGCCTTCAACCATTGACAACTCAATGATAATAGTTCCGTGCACTCTTCATACTTTTCTTCTATAAAATCCAATCGATAAAAAAAAATGGTTTTCATAGTATTAGTTCGATAGGTGGTGACTAATCTTAAAGCAAACGTCAATTTGAGGCTATTGTTGGAGACAACTAAAGTATAATGGGTATCAGGAGGGAAATTTTAGTTTTCGGGAACAGATAGAGCTAATGTTCCTACCAGTTGTGCATCTAATAAGTTTTAGTAACATACAGAAATGTAACTAATGAAACGTATGTGCATATATTTATTGCAAATTCACCCTCTTAATTTTCAATGACCATATCTGCTGGCTGATCATTAATGTTGATGAACTCAAACTTGATTTCTCTTTTATTCACTAAATCACGAATAAAATGATGGCAACTTTCAATATGCTTACTTCTAGCCATGGAAGAGGGATTATTAGCCATGACAATTGTAGACATATTGTCACATAAAATCTTTGTTGGACTTGCTTGTTGATGGCCCAAATCTGTAAGAGTTCTTTTAAACCAAACTACTTTACAAGTTGTTTCAGTGGCTGACATGCATTCAGCTTTGGTGAAAGAAAGTGCCACATTTTGTTGCTTCTTAGAATTCTATGAGATTATTTTGTGCGCAAACAAAAAGTGTGTTGATGTACTCTTCCAATCGTCCATGGTACTAGTCCAATCACCATCAATGTAACATCAATTCTTTATTTTCTTCAACTTGGTACCTTATTATTATTTTCTTGGTATCTTAAAGATAGTTGATTATAGAATGGCTTTTTGGAGAGGCATTTGTCCTAAAAAAAATGCGAATATTTCTCTCATCCTATATGGCTATAACCACAGAATATAAGGAAATACAAAAACACCATTTTACATCTTTGTTTGGATGGCTGATTGTAGAGCACCAGATTTTGATAATGTTCAAGTCATTTGGAGCATCAGAGATCAAGCATCTGCTCAGTAGTGCTCTCTAGATATCATTGGTAAACCTGCATCTGAATAATAAGTAATTTATACTCTCTTCAGCACTTCTACGTAGTGAACACCAATTGGTGAGATTCAAAAACCTAACACGTTTATCAATAGTTGGCAACTTGTTCTTTATGGAAAGCCAAAATGTAAAGGAAGCTCGTGGATGAAGATGACTGAACTTGTCACGACCTGGAACCACTCAAGCTCGTGACAACCGCTGCACTCAAACCCTTAATTCGATTATGCAAGGCTCGTTAATACCAGTACATTATCATTTCGTTAACCTTTTACAAAAATTCGGCAGCAACAGCTGTTTTTGGACTAGCCAATTTTTTTTTTCAAAAACCTGCAAAGAAAATTTTGCACTCCAATGACCGAAGTCAAACTATATCACCTCACCTCCACGTCAGGACCTCAGGTTCGCTCAACAGAAAATTCACAACTTCATATAAACACAATTTTCCCAGTACATTAACCTCCAAAATAGTTACACAATAAAAGTTAACAGTTGAACTTTAACTTTTTAAACAGTAACACACATAAGTAATTTTCAAATGACACAGTCATGAGCCTCTATACAAAAGCACACAAGACAGGCTACCCACG
>JANIMX020000528.1:248785-259277 GCA_024582655.2 Erythroxylum kunthianum
TATGTGCCCCACTAGAATGGGCAGCATGCCCCTCAGCAATCTCTGGTTTAGCACTGTGTTCCTTTCTGGTAGGTCGCAAAGGTCTCGCTCCCCGACGAGCTCCCCTGCCTCTACCCCTTCCAACTATGCTATCATTGTAAAATTTAAACAGTTTGTTCAGAAAACAATTTCAGACTCCCCTGGGCATGCCGACCAGTACTTCCATCGAAGTCGAGGTCATCCGAGCGTTAAGGACGTCATCTTAACGATCCGAGACGCAACAACTAGACGAAAGAACTTTCGACACCCCAAAATTAACTCCTAAGCTCATGGACCATTTTCTTTCTTGAAATCAAATTTGCTAGTTCAAAATTTTTTGAAAATTCAGTTGAAAACTTGCAACCCGTATCAAAAACCTGGGTCGCTCTGATACCACTTTAATTGTCACGCCCCGAACCCGCTGACTATGCAAGGCTTACTTGCATATAAGAGGTGTTTATTACTCTAGCAGTTATTTATCATACCATTGGAATCAAAAAGTGGTTAACATTCTTTATAAGAGAGTTTCTCAGTGATATGAATATGGAATACCTAATTTATAACTTTGAGATTTTAGTGATATTGCTAACTACAAGTTAAGAGTTTGTAACGATGAAAAGATGGATCTTGATGAAGTTGATTGAAAGGACAAACAATTGCTTCAAAGTTTTTAGTGAGTTCATAACTATTTTAATGAAATGAGTGTTAGCTCTACTTAAAAGTAGGAAGTCATCTGCAAATTATAAGTTGTATAACTTCAGCTACTTACACTTTTGTAAGTAAAACTTCCATCTTGTTTTATATTATGCTTTATGAGTTTGGTGATGACCTTAGTGCACATAGTGAAAGATAATAAGAAAGGGGATAACTATATCTTAATCATTTAGCTCCCTTGAGCACCAGTGCTGGCTTGCCAATGATCATGATGATGTAAGAGGTGGCAGTCACATGTTACTTGATCTATTTGGTGAAAGTTTATGAAAAACCAAATACCTTGATGTTGTCAAAGAGGAAATCCTAGCTAATATAGTGAAAAGTTTATGGAAATTGTTTTTTATTACATAAGGTGCATTATACTACTCTTAAGTTTTTCCTATTATTAATATATTGGGGGTAAGTAAACCTATTGTTAGTAAGCAATACAATGGTTAGTAGGGTTGATCCCTCGAGGAAGTGATGTAGATTTAGAAAATTATAAAGATAATAACTATTCAATTAAATAAAAAGGATTGGGTTTATGGATTGAAAATTACATCTAAAACTAACATAAACTTAGGAAGAGGAAGTAACCACTAAAGATAGAACAAAGCACGCAATCAAAAGTAGACAAAATATATGAATGTCACTTTGAATAAAAAAAAATACTCCTATTATCATCTTTGCAATTATGATTCAATAAAATTAGAATCAATTTTTCATCTGGACCTACAAAATTTCCTTAACACTCAAATTGCGCTCTCTCAAGCTATAACCATTTACTCTCTGGTTGATTAACCTATATTTCTACCAAGCTAACACCCCTTTGAATGCATAAGATATGTGAAATTCTATGAACGGTTTCACCCTAAAACTAAGAAATCACATAGGTCTAAATCTAGCACCCCATTCAACCCTTTCTATCTAAGTTGTATTCAAATCACATACAAGCTCTCTTAAAGTGTCCACAAGTGAATTTAAATCAAATCTAAACATTAGTATGAATAAATCCATTTCAAGAATAATCAAAGATAATTATCATATATAAATCGAATATTATAAATACAATCAAATCAAAGCATACAAAGACAAATACTAGTTATCCCTCCTATTTGCACGTATAAATTATTTAGATACTCATCATTTTTAAATCAATAAACCCAATTAAGAAACAAAGGAAATAAAAATAAAAAAAATTGTATAGTTTGATCTTAATATTCCAATACAAGCTCTAAGTTGTTGGGATGATTTTGATATTCTTTTTCCTTGAAAATGTTTTCTCTATACTCCTCTAAAGTGTTTCTCTCTCTGTTAATGGCTAACCTTAATTTTAGATTGAAAGAGTATGAAAAGATCTCCAAATTAGGGTTTTTTTAATGTCTATTTATAATCCTATCCAATCATAAAACATGGTCTTATATATGACCGTGTCCCAACTATGAAACTCTCTAAAACTAGTAAAATTCAAAACAAAGAACTTGTAAATATCTCTCTTAGTTTTTCTCAGCCACTTAAATCATCTTGTTTTACTTATGTTTTTTGTTGTGATTTTCAGTTTTTAGTTTTTAGTTTTTAGTTTTTGTTTTTCTTTTAAATAAAAACAAAAACTTATTTGATTGTTAATGTCAATATAGTTATATTTTTCATCACTGATAATAATTAAATATTATATCAAACTTATAAATAAATTTATTTTAATCTCTTATATAATATTTATTAACAAATTATTTTATTTTATTAAAATAAATAATTTATCTTTTTTGTATTTACAGACTAATATTTATTTTAAATATATTTTAAATATTGAATCAAAATTTATTTTAAATTTATATATTTTGAAAATATTTACTAATAATTATTAAATTTAATTACAAAATTGAATAAATTTATCAAGTAAAATTAAATTATTCATAATTATTATTAATAATGAATTTTAATTAATTAAATTATTCAAAAAATTTATTAAATAATATATATTTAGTTGATAGTAAATTACATTATGATAAAAAATATATTATTTATTTATGGTTTTCATAATTTTTGAAAACTGAAAGAAACAAAAATTCAATAAAACATGTTTTTTATATACTAAATTTAACAATAAAAATAAAAATAAAAACAAATATGTCCTTAGTGTTTACAAACGAATCTTGAAACCCAAAAGTAATTCTTCATACTTAAACTAATAAATCTCAGTTTTGTTTTATTATTTGAATTTTAATGAGTTTTTAAAAATGAAATATCACATACATAGGACATATTTTTCCACCAAATTAAGTAGCTTCAATAGGTAAAGATCTCATTGAATTTTTGCATAAATATGAAGATGGAATTCTTTCAATCAATTTTTGGTGACATTGTACATTTAGATTTAATTAATCTCTACAAAGGAAAAGATCATGAGATGATAAATTTAGATTCACCTAGAGGAAAATCTGATAATAAACAAAAGAAAACCCAAAACTATGATTGTAATGTAACCTGGACTTTGGTAGTGTCACAAATATAAGTCTTCGTTTATGTTAGATTTAAGACATATCATCTAAACAGACTTCTAGTTCCATCAATTCTAATTGGTTTTGAATTTATTTTCTTATCAACTGCTTGTCATGCAGCAACTGGGTTGGGTCCGGTCCGGGACAAGTGGAAGTGGTTGCTTGCTTGCTGTCTTGTAAAGCAGATTCCCCAAAACTCAAACCATGTCTTGACGACACAGTATTTTTGTTTACCAAAAAAGTAAAAACCATGATTATTATTGTACTAACTAATCACAAAGCCAAGTACACAGTCCCCAACAGTGTTGGCTTAATACCATTATAAATACCTAAATGCAAGCTTTTGTATCTGCTTTTAACTAAACCCTATTAACCATAAAATTCATTTTTCCCTCTCTCTCCCCCCCTCAAAAGACCCTCTCTTCTGGCGAATGTCAGCATAGGATCCCGGTGAACTGCGAGGGCTTGCCGGCGTCGGAGCATTCAGCGGCCGGAACTTTCACATAGGGTTAGGGCGATGGCATCGGAAGATGTGAAGACCAGCGAGTCTGCTGTTTCTACGATCGTTAATCTCGCCGAAGAGGCCAAACTAGCTAGAGAGGAAATCAAAGCGCCCACTCCTGCTCTTCTCAGTATCTGCAAGTCTCTGATAGCCGGTGGAGTCGCCGGAGGAGTGTGAGCTTTCTTCTTTATTCCAATTTTTTTTGTTTTAATCTATTGTATGTTGTTTGCTGGATTTTCTGTTGTTGTAAAAACTGTGTTTTTTTTTTCTGAACGGCTGATTGATTTAAGTTCATCTTATTTCTGCTTTTCTGTCTTTTGTTACTTTTAGTCTGTGACTTTTGTTCCCGGTTTTTGTGTCTTCTAATTATCTTCACTTTGTTTCTGGTGCTGCTTCTTAAATTTTCAAATTTGTTTGTAGAATTAAAAGAATAAGCTTTTTTCTTTCTCCCTTAATTTTATCCGGTAGCAGTGATCATCAGCTATCTTTGATTTCCTGTTTCTAGTACATATGCTTTTCTCATCTTGAAGGTTTTGTTTGCTTGATTTCTTTCTTAATTCAAATATGGGCAAGTCGGTTATGCTAAGTGTTGAGGAAGTGCGTTTACTCCATTTTTGGATGATGGGCAAGTTTTGACGTTAAGTATGAATGCAAATTTTACTTCTTTATTTTGTTTAATATTACATTTTCGGTTACGTCTTTTTTCATTTGAAGTTGGGCAAATGGCATTGAATTGGATATTTAACCAAATTAATTTCCTTTATTTCTTTGTTTGATTCAGTTGGCATATTTTTTCAGACAGTTTTAGTACTGGGGTTAACTTGTTTAATTTTCGTATATGAATTAAGGGGTCCATATGCCATCCTTCTAATACCGGAATGGCATATTATTTTCTGATATGAACTATCATTTTTGCATGCTGCATTTAATTTATGTAAAACCAATAAAATAAGACACGGTGCTTTATGTGCATGTGAATATAATATAGTGGGATGTTTCTAATTTTCTGTTGTTATGCTCTAATTTCAGAAAGAGAACCATTCTTATTCTTTTTGGTCAGGGATTGAGGGGAGGGGGTTTAGCGTACATGCTTAGTTGTCCTAGTGCACCTGTATCAGGTGCCGTACTGTTTTATTGCCATGTTTTAGCAGTGTCATATTGTTTACATATAAACTACTGTCAGCATATCCCTATGCTAAAATTGTAAACTCCACCAATGTTTTTCCAGGTCACGTACTGCTGTGGCACCTTTAGAAAGATTAAAAATTCTGCTTCAGGTAGTGTCTTTCATCATATGGCTGTTCATTTTTCCCCAGTAACTTGAAATGTTATATTACACAGTAATAATAGTCTTTCATCTGTCAGTGGCATAACATGCTAGTTTAGGTTTTGATGTTTTGAATTGTTTAAAAAGGTAAGCTTGTCCTTTGCAAGTCTGCTTAAGTGGTTGGAGAGAACCACATGGTAACGCATGGACAAGCTAAAATTTCAACTCAGTGGGGACAAATCTTTTCGTTAACAAATGAGTGGGCAAAAGATAGAATTTATCGATAAAGTAGGGGGGAGAAACAATAATTTATACATATAAAAATGGGGGTAAAATGAATGTTTTACATAAATTGATACACAATTTTTTTCATTTTTCAACATAATGTTTACCCTTTCTTGATACCCATGCCAGTTTGGTATGAACACGTACTGTTTTACTGTAGTGAGAGATTTTATCTTGGGAATATGCAGGTCCAAAATCCTCACAGTATAAAATACAATGGGACAATTCAAGGCTTGAAATACATATGGAAAGCTGAGGGCTTCAGGGGCTTGTTTAAAGGAAATGGAACAAACTGTGCTCGTATTGTCCCAAATTCAGCTGTGAAGTTTTTCAGTTATGAGGAAGCATCCAAGTACGCTCTGATGCTTTTTCTTTTCATTTTGTACCATTATCAAACATGCATTAGGGTACAACATTAAGAAGTGGCAGTTTTAAACTCATTCCACGTCGAAGTGTGGTCCTCTTTTTCTGTTTAATAATGATCATCTCTTTTATGCTCATTGTTATAAACAGGGGAATCTTATGGTTTTATAGACGGCAAATTGGAAGCGGTATGATGATATCTCTTTTTCTTTGTTACATGACAATTACATTGTTATATGACTTGATAGTGCTTGTCCGCATTTTCTGAAAGTCAAGTAAGATATTTGAAACTACAATGTTCAATGTTCAATGTTCAATTCTCACTTTCTATTTTTTTCATTTCATTAGTTTGACGTTATTTCTAAATGATTAAGTATTGATTTGTTTGCATTTGTATGGGTTAATACTATGTTGAAGCTAAAAAATATGCATCTCTGATGTTGATAAGGGTTACACAGTGCATCAATTTATAACCTCGTTTGTCTGGTAGCCAGTTGCATGGTCTGGGATTTCATCATTATAAATTTTGCGAGGATCTTTTTCTTTAATGTTCTTGTTGGCTTTAGAAACAAGATTGTGTGAAGTTTACAACTTTTATCTTTACGGGGTAAGTGGCTACTATAAGTCTGGACTCTGCAAAATTGGATATTGCGAAATATTTGTCTCTGTGTTTGCCTTTTCAAGTAAGATTGTTTGTTTATCACAAGTTCCCAGCTAGACTGGCATCACTTGTTTCTCTTCTCCTGTATTCTTTTGGGACTGCTTTACAACTCTATATTAGTCTTTGTTGTTGCTCCTTAATTGGAAAGAAGTGGGTCTACTTCTTTCATCCTCTCGATGCCATGCCATGAGTGACTTATTAGTGTTTGACTGTACCGATAACATGTACCCCTCTGTTGTTAAGTGTAATTAGGGATAGAACAGAACACTTGATTACTGTCAATCAGATGAAATTATTAATGTCATCTACCCATTTTCTGTTGTAGATGATGCTCAGCTTACACCCATTCTACGTCTTGGGGCTGGAGCATGTGCTGGAATTATAGCCATGTCAGCGACATACCCTATGGATATGGTTCGAGGACGACTCACTGTTCAGGTATTGATTATAAATACCCAAAACTGGAAGTATTGGTTCTTTTGCATTCCTAACATTCAAACCTTAAAATTCCAGCTACACAAAATCTGAAAATTCTGCATCTCTAGCCAAAATTCAACCTTAAAACCTGATATTCCAGCAGCCTAATATCAGCCATATTTCCTAATTTTGTGCTTTTAGCTACTAGTAAAAAAATTCTTCTATTTGTCCTACATCAGTTGGTTTGCATACTGATGTAATAAATTTGGTGACATAATTCGATCTGTATGATTCTTTACAACAGACAGAGAAGTCCCATCGCCAGTATAGAGGAATCTTTCATGCATTGTCAACTGTTCTCAAAGAAGAGGGTCCTCGGGCTTTGTATAGGGGCTGGTTGCCTTCTGTAATTGGAGTTGTAAGTATTGCTACTGATATCCAATAATGCTAGTTACTGCAAAACATTCTTTGATTTTTGTCCGTGGAACCGAAAAAGTGATGCCTGTATATCTTAGAGCATTAGTTCCTATTGGAATGGACCTGGCAGTTATATTTGTTAACCATAACTGTCAGATATTTTAGTTTTCACCCTAATTTTGTTGTGCTTAAGTTGCATGAATTCCATAAAAGTGATCAGTTGAATCTTGATGATTGTTTTTGCTTCCAAATGACTAGCTGCTATAATGACTGTAGGTACCTTATGTAGGCCTCAACTTTGCTGTATATGAATCTCTGAAGGATTGGTTACTGAAGACTAACACATTTGGGCTAGTTGAGAATAATGAGTTGAGTGTGACGACACGTCTTGCATGTGGTGCTGCCGCTGGTACTGTTGGCCAGACAGTTGCTTATCCTCTTGATGTCATTCGAAGAAGGATGCAGATGGTTGGTTGGAAGGATGCTGCTTCAGTTGTCACAGGTGATGGCAGAAACAAAGTAGCCCTTGAATACAATGGTATGATAGATGCCTTCCGGAAAACAGTTCGCCATGAAGGATTTGGAGCATTGTACAAGGGTTTGGTCCCAAACTCAGTGAAGGTTAGTATTTTGTCTTACTACATTCTGCTTTTGCAGTGCACAAAGACCCACCTTCTATTATTACACTAGAAAAATCCTTTTGCTTGATGTTTCAGTTATATACTAGTTGTAATAAGTATACTTTCGCTAGAGTTTGGGTGCTTTTCTACTGGTTTTTAATATACTATAACATGTAAACATGTTTACATCTTTCGACCTTTTTCCTTCTTTCAGGTGGTCCCATCCATAGCAATTGCATTTGTGACATACGAGTTGGTGAAGGACGTTCTTGGAGTTGAGGTGAGGATATCGGACTGAAGAAAGAGCCAAAAGTAAAATTGTTTTAATCAATTCGAGAGTTAGTTTATTTAGATACCCACTCTTTCTGTCGTTTATTCTCTTTTTGTACCCATTCTTCTTAATCTAAGCACACCATAGGCTTTAGATCCTTATTCACACACGTCACGATAATTAGAGTATTGGTGAGTAAAATGACCCTTCAGATACATCCTAACAGGTGGTAAAGAATTTGAAGTAAAACTTGTGCAATTTATTATCAGTGATCGTTCTGTTTAGTTGAACTCAAAAAGTCATACTGGTTCATTTGCTGTGTATGCTCTCTCTTACTGTTTCTTTATTTATTATGAGTGGAAGAACAAAAAATGTAGCCCATTCTGAAAGAGCCATTTCATCTTGATTTTAATTAATCCTTTTTATCAGATTTTTGGGATAACAATTCAATAATACTACACAGTATATGTTATTTATATTTGATAGAAATGTTAGTTTTTTGATACGACTCATACAAATATATATTAAAATATTAAAATAATAATAATAAGAAATAAAATACAAAATAAAAGATAATAATAAAATAAATAGGTATAAATAAAAATATAAAAATAAGTAATAAAATAAATTATACAATAAATATAAAAGAAGATAAAGAATAAAAACAAGTAAAACATAAATTAAACAAGTTATTATAAGAAAATTTTTAAGAGAGAAACTTTTTTATTTATCTTTAAGTTACTAATTTTTTAATTTATATAGGTTTCCTTAGTTTAGTTGTTTCATTTTTCCTTTTTAAAAAAATTATTTTTCTTTTTTGTTTATTTTATTATAGTTCTTCTTCTTCTTCTTATCATCATTAGTATTATTATTATTATCTCTATCTCTCTCTCTTTCTCTCTTTTCATGTGAGTCATTTAAAAACATGTTCTTTATTAGTTAATGATAAGATTGCGTACTACTAGATTTTCTCAGACTCCGCGTATTAGCAAGATTTCTACTAGGTGTTATTGTTATTGTCACTAGAGAGTTATGATGTCTCTACTTAACATGTATGAACCATATAAACTTTATCTCTCTTAATTTTTCATTAATATTAACTAACTTTAATTTGTCTCTTACCATTACATTCATGATTTTATCTCTTTTAATAAAGTTACTCATCCAACGAAACATCCTTATTTTCGTCACCGTTAACTTATGACTATGCACCTGTTTGATGGGCTAACACTCTGTCTCATAGAGCATGATTAGCTTAATTGTTAAACGATATAATTTACCTTTGAATTTGAGTGGTATTTTCGTATCACATTAAACTTATGATGCACTTCTCCATTTAAGCTACTTTGATATAATATGGTGAATTATGTCTTCATTAATCTCTCAATTACTTTGAAAGATAGATCTTAGATACTTAAAACTTCATCTCCACATCAGAAGTCACCATATGGCCTGAAAGTTTACATTCTAAGTACTTATTCTTAATTTTTTTCAATTTAAAACCATTAAACTCTAATGTGTCCCTCTAAAGTTCTTGCTTGATCTTGACACTCTCTCTTGTCTCATCCACTAAAACAATCTTACAACAAATAACATATAAGAAGGCACATCCCCTTGGATATTTTTAGTGAGCTCATCCATCACTATTACAAACAAAAAAATAGTTCAATGAGGAGCCTTTGTGTAGCTCAATATCGATAAAAAATGTTATATATATCTCCTTTTATTGTCTTTACCTTAGTCTTTACACCTTCATACATATCCTTAATAACTCGTATATAGGTTATATGAACTCCCTTAACTTTTAAACACCTCCACATGATTTTTCCTAAGTACCATATCATACACCTTCTTTAAGTCAATAAAAATCATGTGTATGTTACATTCTATTTCTTTTTAATATTCCATTAATCTTCTAAGAATATGTAAAGCTTTTGTTATGGACCTTCTTTACATAAAGCCAAAATGTTTCTCCTAATGTATCATTTTTCACTCTCTTCTCAATCACCTTCTCTCGTACCTTTATAATGTGACTAAGTTCATTGATGTCTCTATTGTTGTTACATCTTTGGATGTCCCATTTGTTCTTGTATAAAGGAATTAGCATACTAAGTCTCCACTCCTCTAACATTTTGGCAGACTTATGGATCACATTAAAAATCTTGGTTGTCCAAGTAAGACCCTCTTCTCCTAGGCTCTTCCATATTTCTATAGGTATCTTATCAAGCCTTACTGCTCTTCCCTGTTCATCTCCCTCAAAGCTCTTTTAATTTCTTCCCTCATATTCTACCCGCAACAAGTAAAGTTACGATTGATAATTGCAAAAGTTGCGTCAATGTTCTGTTGCATTTGCTGTAATTTCCATGTTTAATGTCCAAATTTTATTACAAAAATTACTCTTTGTTTGTTGTTTAGTTTGATTTTTATGTTACTGCTTGTTTTAGTAATGGTAGAGAGTAATGCTTTATTTTTGGTGCAGG
>JANIMX020000528.1:1237403-1257119 GCA_024582655.2 Erythroxylum kunthianum
CCCTATTACTTCGAGTGATTGTGTCCATCACCTTAATTATTCAATTGTCATTTATGAAGCTCATTGGGATAAGGGGTGTGCGCGATCATATCATGCGCATGAGGGACATAGCGGCTTAGCTGAAAGCCTTGGAGGTTACCATATCAGAATCTTTCCTGGTGTATTACATCCTGTGCACTTTGCCCCAACAATACGATCCTTTCAAAATCTCTTATAACATACATAAAGACAGGTAGTCAATCAATGAATTGTTGACCATGTGTATGCAAGAAGAGGAAAGGTTGTTGATGGAAGAGGGTGAAAGGGTAAATTTGACTGCTTCAGGAAAGAAAAGGCTGGATGATGCAAAAAATAAGGGAAAAGGTAAGATTCCTCCTCAGCTAGTCATAAAGAAAGAGTCAAAGTGTTTCTTCTACAAGAAGAAGGGACATATGAAGAAAGACTTCTCTAAGTTTAAGAACTGGCTCGACAAGAAAGGACTCCTTTTTCATTTGTTTGTTATGAATCTAATATGGTTAATGTTAATCATATCACATGGTGGATTGATTATGGTTCTACAATCCATGTTTCAAATACCTTGCAGGGTATGAAAACCTAAGGAAGCCAGTGGGAAGTGAACAATGCATCTATTCAAGAAGCAAGACGAGTTCACATGTAGAAGCCATTGGCACTTGCAGTTTAGTTTTAAGCAATGATTTTAATTTGAATTTGGAAAAGACCTTTTATGTAACAAATTTCTCTAGAAATTTGATTTCTGTTTCAATACTTGTACCTTTGGGTTTTTCCTTTAATTTTTCAGATTCTAGTTTTAGTTTATCTAATGGATCTGAAGTTATTGGTTTTGGTAATTATCTGATGGTCTTTATTCCATTCAATTACAAAATGATGATGCTTATAATTCTATGCATGTTATTGTTGGGTTAAAATGTTGTGTTATGAATGAGGAATCCTTTATGTTATGGCACCAAAGATTGGGACATATATCCATCGAGAGAATTAAAAGATTGGTAAATGAAAGAGTACTTAGTACTTTGGATTTTGCTGATTTTGAAACTTGTGTGAATTGCATTAAGAGTAAGCAAACTAACAAGTCTAAAAAGGGTGCAAAGAGGAGCACAAACCTATTAAAAATCATACATACATATATTTTTTATCCAGACATAGATGCAGATAGTCCAAAATACTTTATCACATTCATAGACGATTAATCACGATATATGTATCTCTACTTACTTCATTCTAAGGATAAAGTTTTAGATGTCTTTAAAGTTTTTAAGGTTGAAGTAAAAAATCAGTATGGAAAACTTATTAAGGTCGTGAGATCAAATAGAGGTGGTGAGTACTGTGGTAGATACATAGAGAGTGGACAAGCACTGGTCCATTTGCGAATTTTCTTCAGGAATATGAGATTGTTGCCCAGTACGTCATGCCTGGTTCTCTAGATCATAATGGTGTGGGAGAAAGAAGAAACTGAACTTTAATGGACATGGTGAGAAGTATGAGGAGTAACACAAAACTTCCTCAGTTCTTGTGGATTAAAGCTCTATAAAGTACAACTAGACTCTTTCTTAATAAAAAAAAGGTTTTATATCAGCGTGTTATAATTATTTTCTTTTAGTTTTGATATAATAAATCATTTTTTAATTTTGATATAATAAATTATTTTAAAAAGTTGTGGTTTCAAGCACTATAGAAACCATTTATATACTATATCTTTGACAATTCATATATAAATTCTTAACCTTTTCTTTTAGCATATGAAGTTTTTATTCTTTTTGATGGAAATGATTTGTTATTATTTTCCTTTTTCTACCAATATACTGTATTATTATTTTTCCTTTTTAGACTAATATTTCCAAGAAAAATTCTCAAGTGGTGTCAAATATATTACTTTTAGAGGGTCCAAACACTATAGCAATCATCTGATGTTATGCATGCGCTAAAAAGTGAGGTGGATCAATTGACACCTCTTAAATGAGCATTGTGGATGCAAATTTATACATACATCCTTCTAAGAGGATTGAGTTATCATCATGGATTAGAATTTGTTTATAGATATGTAATTTAATTAAGGGCGAGAGTTGAAGTAACTGATAAGATTATTTTATTATAACTAAAAAATTACGAGTTTAAATTTAAAAAATAATATTTTTGTAATAAAAAACTGCGAGTTTATTGTGTTTTGTTGTAGATATATTCCTATTATAAGACATATTCTCATTAATATGAAAGCATACAATTCCTGAACTTGACGACCTCTTTGCCTTTTTTTGTTGTTGGCAATGCCTCGGAAGAATATATACCAAAAGGGGAGAACACGCGATGCTTTGAATTTGTGTTTGATTGCAACTTAACTCCAAAAGCATAACGAGTAATTCATAAACAGAGTGTTTAACAATACAAATTCGTAGAACTTCGGTAAATATTAGGTATTTTGGCAAGCCATCCTTCGGAGTCGATGAAGGAAATATCTGTAAACTTTTTGAGTTCAGGAGGACTAAGCTTCTTCATCCATAGTACTCGCTTGGAAGTGACAGATCCAGTACCAGAATTGCCAGCTTCCGCGTAAAAAAGGTTTGCCCTTCAAATCATTAGTAAGACAAAGCCTTAATTATACACAAAGTGGATTGAAACACACAGGTTTTTTACTTACAGGCATGAAAAACTTATTATCTTACTCATGGCCAGCGAATGTCCAGGCATCCCAACCTTGAGGAACAACACCACCCCACAGCTGTGAGTTAGCGATGATCACAGTGGAGTAAGCTCCCCAAGCTCTTCCAAGATAGGCATTACCATTCCCATTGAATGTGCAAGATTTGAACACAAATCCATTAGTTTCGGCTGCTGATTGCTTCTTTTGTGCTGTTATGTAGCCAGCAATTCCTGGTGTATACTTTCCACTAATGACAGTAATTGTACAGCTCTGCCATATCCAAACCACAAATGAAGGTCATATAGGTATTGTTTAGTTTGTTTTGATACATTCAAAGCATAGGAGTTCATGTAATGATAACAAATCACCTCATAGATTGATTGTCCATAACCGCAAATGAAATCCACTGCACCTTCAATGTAGCATTGTTGAAAGTAATGGCGACCGCTATGATCGAATAAGGTATCCTGTACCCCGACAAAACCACATCGGTAGAAAACGTTCTTATCCCCTAATACATTAACCGCAAAGGCTGGCTCTATCTTTTTCCCTGTTCCAGGTTGAAGGTTATAAGTATTCTGCCAAACATGAACACAACGTAAGATATGCATGAACGTACCTCCATCCCAACGCAGCATAAGAAATGTTGGATATGCATTACCTTGAAAGTAATGCCTTCAACTACAATGTTCTCTGCATATGAAAAGAAAGTAGGTGTTGATTGATCACCACCCTGTTGAATTACTGTGGAGGCCAGGCCTCCTCCATCGAAAAAAATGCATGGTTTTGTTGGTGGTATAGAAATGTGTTCACTACATAAAACCCACAAAGGAAGTGAATTAAAGATAAAGCACAGAAACTTTAGACTTTAGGAAATGATTTTGTATGTTAAGTACGAGTATTGTCCGGCTGATATCTGAATACGTAACCACTTAGCATTATTGTTCGGAATTGAGTCAATAGCTCTTTGAACAGATGTGAAATTTCCCTTCCCCAACTTATCTACTGTGATTGTATATGCGACATGGTACGGGTCTGATGGATTCAACTTACAATCCAAAGCTTCGTAAACGTTCATATAAAGTACTAACAATAATGACCCAATAAACAAAAAAGATCGTGTCATTTGCGTACAACATAAGAAAAACAATCGGCTTGCTATTTTTAGTGTAGAGGAGTAATTTGTTGGTTCATATAACTATGCTATATATAATAAATAATCTTGCAACTATAGATGGAAAAATATGTGTAACTAAGGTTTAATTACAGTTAAATGGACAGTTTTCATGTTAAAGTTCAACTACATAATTGTATATAACTTTGTCTTTGCTTGATAATATACATAATTTAAACTAACAACTTGGTTTATGTGCCTAGATTTTGAAATTTAATGCAAATATGTTCCCAATTTTGTTAGGCATTCATCATTAAAATATGTTAAGTCAAACATAACTTGATCTTGAAAGATATGTGGTTTAACTCTATGCATGATCATTTCTTGTTGTAAGGAATGATAAAAATAGATAATTAGAAACAACACTATTTGCTGTAAACACCAACAAATCCTGTCATAAAATTTTCCAAGCAAATATTAAATTAGTTTTTTGTTGTTGCCATAAAATTACGAATATACACTTTCAACCGAAGAATAGATATTCTCGTTATTTGTATCCAAGCATTACTTAGAAATTTAAAAATTAACTTATTAGATTACAAAATAAAGGATAACTTAGTCATCTTGCCTAACAAGCAAGATTCACATGTATCAAGTGATTAATAATCAAATGAACCTAAACTACCACTCTTGTGTAGTTCAACCATGCATCTCTCACTTATATGGCCAAGTCAACATTGCCATAAGTAAGTTGAGTTTACATTATCTCGTTTTTGTCGTTTGTTGTCATGGATCTGAAACATTGGATTAGACATATCTAATATGTAAAGTCCATTGCATAATGTACCAATACCATAAAGCATTACATTCAATGTAATTAAACAATAGTTGTTACTAAACACATAATGGAAACCAACTTTATTAAGACTTGAAATAGACAATATGTTTTAGTCATTACAGGTACAAAATAGCGATGTTCCAAACTAATTACAAGCCCATTAGGGAGCGACAAAATATAAGCGCCTACTACTAATGCAGCAACTCTTGCTCCATTGCCTACTCGCAGGTTGAATTCTCCCTTACTGAGTTGTCTACTATCACTGAGGCCCTGCATATCAGTACAAATATGTGAGCCACAACTGATATCTAATACCCAGATGTTATTATTAGAAATAGTATTAACTTCAATGACAAACATACCTGAAGAGGTTGAGGCATATGATGTCTTCTTCTTCTTTAGCGACTTCAGATAGACTTTGTAGTTGCGCTTCTAATGGCCATCCTTGCCACAGTGGAAGCACGTTCCTTTTGGTGCAGTGGCTTTGATCTTCTTCTTCACTGCACTCCCTTTTGGCTTTTTGGCCTTTTTCTTCTTCATGTTCTTTTTCCTTGAACCCGTAAAAGATTGGCCTACCAACATCACAGCCTTGCTGTTCTGCTTGATAGCTTGCTTAGTTGTCTTAAGCAGGTTAATCAACTCAGGAATTGTTGTGGATAACCGATTCATTCGGTAGTTCAACACAAACTGTGAATAACTAGTGGACAAACCAGACATAATAAATTAATACATAATCTTGCACAAAACCCAAGACGTCTAATCGCTCAATATAACCATACATCTTAAGTGCATATTGCACGGGAGATGTCCCCTCAACCATCTTGGTGCAAAATAGTGCTCTCGAGGTCTCGAACCTTTCGGACCTCGCTTGCTCATCAAAAAGCTCGCCAAGATGGTAGACTATGGTATTAGCATCCATAGCCTTATGCTGCTTCTGCGGCTCAGGTGATATTGACGCTAACATGATACATGTAGCAATGTCATTATCCTTGAGGTGCTTGCGATAAGCTCTTTGATCCTCATCAGAAGCATTAGTAGTAGGGGGTTCAGGAAGTGGAGTGTCTAGGATATATCCTAGCTCTTCGGACCTGAGAACAATTCTCAGATTTCGCATCCAATCAAGAAAATTTGGCCCAGTTAACTTGATGGCCTCCATAAGTGAGCGTAAGTTTACACTGGTTGTCATGGTGCAGATTTAGATAACCTAGATATACAAGATAGAATGTGTTAGAATGATTGTAAATGCTTGAAAAAGGACTTTAATTATATGCATATAGCTCTCACTATTGTAAATGAATTCATAGCTCTCACTATGAATCCAAGAAAACACTTTTCTAGTGGGTCCATATCCAATATCACTAAGAATAACCTTGAGTTTACCCAACAAACCACCTTAGGTCAACTGGTAAGTATCAGTCATATCAATTGCATCTTTGATGCAACTATCATCTAGTGCTATCAACTTGTAATGTGTGCATACACATTGGGTTATCAACTCGTGATATGTGTACATCTAATATATGCTACCCAACTTCGTCTCTGTCCACGTTAACCTTGAGTTTACTCAACAAATCAACGCTTCCAGTAAAACCAACCCATTAACCCAGAAATTGCCTTTCTATGGTTTGGACATATTCGTGTAGAGCAGGGCTTGGGTTTACCTAACAAACCTAACTCTAAAATAACTTTGGTTCTCCCCATATTAATAGAAGGCGTTAGTTTTAATATTGTCGTTGAGGGATTGTTAGGTCTCATCAATTGGATGGTCATGTATATATCATGACATATATAGCATGATTTTGAACGTCTCAATCACATTGAGCTTATGTTCACAACCATCCTTCATGCCTCCTCATCCCACTCTCGGATGCATTCTGTTCATGCATCGATGACACAAGGTGTTCAGCTATTTGGTTGTGATATATTGAGCATCTAAGGGTTATAAGTTCGATTCAACTCTTGAAACGACTCACTTTCCCTTAAAGATCGGCTTAAGATCCTTAATATGTGCTTTGGGTTGATAGGCTATGTACATGATCGTGTAAATCACACGATCATGTAGTCTGGAGGTCAAACCTCACTGTCAAATTACATGATCGTGACCTATAGCCCAAAAAATCTTTTTTACAATCGTGTACCTTGAGCCAAAAACTCTTTGTCACGATCGTGTAATTTACACGATTGTGACAGTTGCTATACAAAACCCTCTGTCACTATCGTGTAATTTACACGATCGTGACAGACAAGAAATGCTCAATAGGGTTTCCATATTCTCGAACATCCACTTATCCATATAAGCGTATCTTGGTGATTTAGTTTATTAAGATAATCCCGACAATTGCCAAAATTCTATTGACGACTAAGAGTACCGAGACAAACATCCTAATCACCTAGACGTAAATTACTTGACTTATTGGATCCGAAAATGTTTCGGAAGCCATACTATGAGAAAATAAGTATAGCAAGCATTAAACATCAAGAGAACACATTTCTTATAACATAAAAAATGGTTCTATACATGTTCACACAAATCATGCACATATAACACTTCAAGCAAATAAGCCCAAGCAATTGTCCAACAATTGAATAGTTCTGTCTTTTGCTTGAAAAACTTAGTGAAATATTTTCAATAAAATCTAAGAAAATTACAGAGGTTACAACATGTTCTCAACATATTCCATGAATTTCTACATAATTTATTTCCAAGGGAAACTCAAACAACCTTAACAACAAATCTAATCCATAATGTTGTGTTCATCAACACAGAATTCTCGACAACACACAAACAATTCTCAAATAAATAGTCACTCACTTTGAAAAAGCTTTTCAAGTTTCATAGACATGCACAAACATCTTAGAAACAGGTAAGTGAAAGAAAATCTCAGAAATCAATTATCTAAAATTAATTATCGAATTTGAAAGCATGCATGTTAAGGCATTGTTCAAAAACAGACCATTCAGAACATTAAGGAACCAATTCGAAAAACCATATCAAATCACCTTGATAAATTATTTCCTTCCACAGAAATATTAAGAAACATCTCATGAGCAAGTATGTATAAGAAAATCATGAACAAAAAAAAATTCATTCTCATTTTGAATTCAACACAAATCAGATTGCTCAATTGTAACAACCTATGGCAACAACAAACATATTGTAAGTTGAGATCGATAAACTCACAAAGCAATTGAATAGCCTGAAAACCACCTCTTTCTCCCCATTCATGGAGCAATTCGACTTCAGTGGAGCACAATTGGGTCGGGGGAGTAGTAATTCGTATTGGAGCATGTTCAATCCTAAGTGGCAGAACCACTCAAATTTCTTTTGTTCTAATTTCGAGGAATGCATCTAAGATGAATTAACGTGTGGGGCATACCAGTGTGAAGCACGAAGAACAGTTACTAGCCACTGTTGCCGACCTTTGTTTTCCTAGTTTCCAACTCAAAATATATCTAATAAATTGAAGAAATAAACTTCGTTAGCGTGTTAATGAAGCCCACAATTTTTGAGATAATGGGGGTTACGTGTCCGACGTCGTATCGTTAGGCGTGACCTAATTTGACCTTTTGGCCCCTTCCTATCTCTGAATCTGCCGAAGATGCTGTCGAGGCTACTGTTATGTTGCCATTGTCAGCTCTTGCGTATTATTTTTTTTGTTTTATGTCCACATTCAATGGATCCAAACACTTAGAATATTTTCTACAAGAAAAAACTAGCTTTTACTTTACTCCAACTCCTTTTATTGAGCCAAGTGCAATTTACATTTCAACCTCTATATGTCAATTTAAAAAATAGGTTATGGACAATAACTTTTTATTCTTGTAAACAAAAACATATCATGTGTTTAAATTATAGTACCCAATTTAATTAGTAACACTTCAGTTTTAAGATAAATATTTATCAAGAAAGGATAAAGTATTGTACTTGACATACAAAAAATTTGGGTAAAACTTAGAAAAATAACAAGTCAAAATATCTTGTTCTTGTAGCATGTTGGCAGGAGGACTTGAATGATTAACCTTGAGGTTATGAGCTAGGAGTTACACTCACTAGGAACTACTAATGTCGAGTGGAAAAGCAATTAGTTGCATTCAATAATAAAATTTTGATTAGGTATGTCAGACATCTGTAATGTTTTCCTTCAACTTCATCCGGCATTATTATTATTATTTCAAGTTTGTCTGCCTAATTTCTTTTATTTTAAATTATTGCTTATTGCATTTACAACGATCAAGGTTCCTATTTTGTATAAGTATACACCCATGAGGTAATAGACTAAAAAATTTTAATGATTAATTTTTCTTCTGAAAATATAAAGTGGGAAGCTATAATGTTGGATATTAGTTTAAATTATATCAAGATCCAATAATAGCATCCATTATCAACTTATAGCAGAAAAAGAAGTGGAAAAAGAAAAGGCAGATAAATTCAGGAATAGTCATTAGTCGGTAAAAAAATACAAACAAACAAAAAAACGTAAAATGTATATATTTCCGTCACATGTCCATTCTATACGGTGGCCCAAATGCCATAAGATGAAAAAAAGGAAAACCTCTCGAGTTCTTTGGACGAATCAATACAGAAGAAGAAGAAATGTATACAACTATTTATCTAGACGCAAAGTAACCTCTATTAGTAAGCCAAGTGCGGCACGTGCTTGTTAGTCTTTAGCACGTGAGCTCTCCATCCTCTAAATTCGCTATGTCCGTCCACCCCTCACTTCCGCTGTCTCTCCTTATTTCCTCGCCTCTCTCCTCTTTTGGCAACCGCTGCCCAAGAAGTCCTACACAATCCTTGTAAGATTTCTGTTTTCGCTTATGACAAGGTATTGACCTTCAATTATATGATTTTTCTATTCAAATCTTATAACTTTCTCTTCTTTTTTTTCTTTTTCTACTATTTTGGTTGCTTAGAAGAAGGCACATGGTGATTGCGACCATTTTCATTTTTGGTTTTCTCGTGTGCTTATGCTTGTGGAGCTAGTAATTGTGACCATTATTGAGCTAAAATAAGATGATCCTATTTCTTGGTTTCTTTATGTAACTAAGCTACCAATTCATTATCAAAAGACAACTGTTATATTCTTTTTATTTGGTTTTCTTATGACGATTCGTCTTAGAGTTTTGTTAGCGCCTCGTTGATTTATTTTTCTTTTTTCGCTTTTGAGTTTAAAGTTAATTGATTTTTCTCACTACCGGAAATACCTTATAATTTGTTGTCGGTGTGGTTTAATCTATGTTGTGAAATTTGGAGGTTCTGTTTCCTGATTTTTCTTTAATTTCTCTCCTATTGGTTATCAGAATTTTGTCATTATTTGTGTGCTCATTACTTTCCACTTGATTTCTGTTTCTATCTAGAAAGCAAGAATGTCAATTTTCTTTACAAGGGAATTTTTTGAAAGATCTTTAAGAAGGATTTTTATCTGTGAAAGATCAGTAATTCAGTAAGCTGGAGATGCAAAGTCTTCATGTACTTAGTGAATGTATTTTGATAACTGGCAAGCTTGTTAATTTTGATATTAGGTATGTACACTTTCTTTGCAAACAAATGAGGAATAAATTTCTTCCAGCGATAATTGGTTCTGTACTGGCATTAGTAGTTTCTGTACAAGGATAAAAGTCCGTTAGTAGTTTATTGTACACAACTGCCATCTTGCATTTACTATTGTTTTCAATGTCAATAACCATAGATCTCTCTTTTTCTTTTTTTTTTATGTGCAAAGTTTTGGCTTCATTTATTTTTTTTAACCATATTGGAGTTTATCAACCTTTGCATACAAGGAATCTCTTCTGTAGTTCTTTTTTCTTTTCATATGTGTGTTCTGTTTCTGACCACATGGCTTTCACTTGCATAGGTCTTCTATATCTGATTCCTTTTCCAATTCCTGTATCCCATACTTGCTCTGCTGTTGTTATCTCAGAGGAGGTTTAGTTTCTTCTTCTCATGCCAATATTTCATTTTCTTATTTAGGTTAGCCATTTCAGTAATATTTGATAGTTTTTTTTTACCTGTTTTCTTCTCTCTTGGAATTTTTTCCTTTCAAATTGGTCTCGGAGTGGCAACTTAGTTCCAGAATGAGTGATATCTTTCCTTTTAGAATTGTGAATTATCCACGTCATAAGATACAAGCAATGATTTTGTGATTTTCCAATTCTTATATCTGCTTATGCTGGGCAGTCATTTTGGTTATTTTAGAAAGAAAAGAAAGAACACAGTGTGGTGTGCACATGCTTTTCAGTCACTAAGAACTGTCTTTTTTTTCTCTTTTACTACGCGTTGCATTCTTGGTTTTCAATCTTGTACATTGTTTTTACCTTTTCGTTGCCACTAAAACTCAAATCTTCATTGTGTGGTCAACATTTTGAAGCCTTTTGCATAGCTGTTTGCTGATTGGTATTGTTCTTTTAAATGCTAATGTTTTGCTAAATTCATCATTGTTTTCAAATACAATTTCATTTATCACCTCCTTTTAGGAATGGATTGCTTTATGTCACAATGAAAGAATGAGATTAGGAGAAATATTTTACTGCATATTTAAAATAATTAGAGTGATGCACATGAACTTACTGAATAATTTATGTTGAATACAAATTGCGACGTGATTGACTATTATACGTATAGATTGGGCTCATAGGATTTATAGATTCATTATGTAAGGATACCTGCATTTCCTTGCAAAATTCATTTTTGTTGCGACTATTTCAGATATGGATCATCCTTTGATGATCCTATATGTTATTAGATTTCATTTTTATTATGTTTGGATATCTTGTCCTTATCAAAGAAGTTCTCATTGTGCCACAGGATGGTTGGATACCAGGATCATTTTATGAAGGAAACTATTGTGGAAGGAATCCTCTTCTGTTGCAACTAATCAGTTCTATTATTGCATAAATTACTTGATAAGAGTATGGATCGTCGTGACACTTCTGGATTTGTTAGTGGGGGTGGGATGTGTTGTTTCAGAGACATCTAACCCTACTTCCATAGCTGATTTTATATTATAGTTAGAATATACCCCTTAGTACTGTAGCTATTTATTAAACCCAGAAGTCAGGTGTACGGTTCATTGAGACATATCATTGGGAGATCAATAGGCATCAGTCTTTCCCTGATGGCTGACAGGTTCCAGGACTTGGGTTTTCCTGCAAATAATCCTCCAAATGCTTTGAAGATTTTAGGCAGTTCAATCCAAGCTGGACAAGCTGGGGTTGAATATAGTGCAGACACTGTCTTACGCCTTAATTCCCCGGGTTCTTCAGTTCCATGCATTTCTCTCTCAATGGGAACTAAACGGAAATGGAATACGATTAATGGATCCAAAGGGCAGCATGTGGGTTCTTCATTGTCTCTTGGGCTACACCACTCATCAAGTTCATCAGACAGCAAAGGTAGTTCAGCAACTGCTTGCACAATGTCGTCAGCTAAAGAAACAGACGAGGAGTCGTCAATGGATCTTGAATTGGACTTTTCCCTTCACCTTGGCAATGAGAAGACACCCAGCCCAAAGAAATCTGCGACATCAGATCTTAAAGGATTAAGACTGCAACCCAAAGTTGACCTGGAGTTATGTCTCTCCACTGGGACCTCTGGATCTGATATCACAAGTGTCCATCCAAGCTCCAATTCACTTGGATTTGGCATTGAGATGCCGCAGGCCATTGGTGGGCATTCAAATGTGGGACAAGGATCAATATCATGTCATCAGAAAACAGATATTGCATTGTTTTCATTTCAGGCTTCACAGAGTAAAGAGGCTAGCTTGTTCAATCAAATTCCAAGGTCTGTTTATCTAACTGCTATTGTTTCAGAACCTTCATCAAGTGTTATAACAACGCCTAAAAGTTCAGTCACTTGTACTTCTGGGATAACACAGCAGCAACGCCCTCATCAACGGGGATCTAGTTCCAGAACATGCCAAGTTGAGGGGTGTGGAAAGGGTGCCAGAGGTGCTTCTGGTCGTTGTATCTCCCATGGTGGTGGTAGGAGGTGTCAGAAACCAGGCTGCCACAAGGGAGCCGAGGGCCGTACTGTCTACTGTAAGGCCCATGGGGGTGGCCGGCGATGTGAATTCCTTGGTTGCACAAAAAGTGCAGAAGGTCGCACAGACTTTTGTATTGCTCATGGTGGTGGTCGGAGATGCAGCCGTGAGGATTGTGGTAGGGCTGCCAGAGGGAAATCAGGATTGTGTATTCGTCATGGTGGTGGCAAGAGATGCCAGAAAGAAAATTGCACAAAGAGCGCCGAAGGCCTTTCTGGTCTCTGCATTTCTCATGGTGGTGGTCGCAGATGCCAAGCCCCTGGGTGCACAAAAGGGGCTCAAGGGAGCACAATGTTCTGCAAAGCACATGGTGGTGGAAAACGCTGCACATCCCCAGGTTGTACCAAAGGTGCAGAAGGGAGCACACCTTTCTGTAAGGGCCATGGAGGAGGGAAAAGATGTGCCTTTCAGGGCGGTGGTGTCTGCACAAAGAGTGTGCATGGGGGAACCAATTTCTGTGTTGCACATGGGGGTGGCAAGAGGTGTGCTGTTGCTGGATGTACAAAAAGTGCAAGAGGACGGACAGATTTTTGTGTTCGTCATGGTGGTGGAAAGAGATGCAAGTATGAAGGTTGTGGCAAAAGTGCACAAGGCAGCACTGATTTCTGTAAGGCACATGGCGGGGGTAAGAGATGCTCTTGGGGACACCCTGCGTCAGAATATGGTATTCAATCTTCTGGTCCTTGTAACTCATTTGCAAGGGGTAAGACAGGTCTATGTGCACATCACAGTGGTCTGGTGCAGGATAAGAGGGTCCATGGTGGTATTACCTTGGGACCTATGGTTCAGGATCCCAAAATAAGCCAACTTGAGAAAGTGAAAGAAGCCATTGCGGAGGACATGAATGTTGATGTTGTGAACATGGCCTGTAGTATGGGAACTCAAGATGACGGAAATACTTCTGATTCGAAACAAGATGGGGTTCCAAGTGCCTATATCTCTGCTGTGGAAGCAGGCATGTCATCAATGTCAGTTGTCCTACCAGAAGGTAGGGTGCATGGTGGCAGCTTGATGGCAATGCTGGCAGGTGGGTCTGATGTTGATTCGACCATTAAGCACACAGCGACCAGCAAAATGTCCGAGCCAAAAGAATCCAATATCTTGCTTCAGAACTGGATGTGAGGTTCATTTATTGCCCTTGCAATGGACGAGTCTCTTACCTATTTGTATATCCCTGAAATTTACTTATTGCCTGTTGGTGTTAGAACTTCGTTGCTCATGTATTGTTTAAATTGCAAGTTGTAAGAGGTTCAACAATCCTTGTGTGAGTGTTTCGGGGGAATGTAGTAGGACTTGCCTAGAGTCAGGTTTCTGATGTTTTTTTCCTGTATATAGGCATAGATGTCTGGCAGGATGCTGACATACAGGCTGATGCCTGTAAAATGAGGTCAGATTGTCAAACATTCTGGTGATAATAAATCCTTTGTGTGGGATAAGTTTGCTTTTGTAGCTGTTTCAAAGTGAGATGATTATAGGCTGCAGTTCTCTAAGTTTAGACTAGGGTAACTATCTACATTATTCTGTTTCATATATTATCTTTGGATGTCTAGTCAATATTATTGCATTTCTGCTTGTTAGATGTCTTGTTGTTCGTACCAACGGATGGAAAGCACCAGCAATATTCAGTATAAGATTTTAATCTTGTTTGAGGGAATGGTTGAGTTGATACTTTTGCTTAGCCAATGGATTCCCAGTCTTAAGTCCAAGTCAAGCAATGGAACTATGGGGAACTATTTTACAACTTTCTTTGCTAGACATAAACCAATTAGTTGTAGGGTCCTTGAAGGTTCCTAACAAACATATGTGCCAAGCTGTTGTAATAATGCTTGACTATAAGGTTTATGACTTGGTTAAATTCTGTTTTACCCCCTCAAAGGTGTTCTTTGAAAATAGAAAGTATGAACATGACCATCCAACTGTAATTCATGAACCTCAAAGATAAGCTCCGATTACATAGAAGCCTGAATGGTTGAGCTCAGCTGCATATTGATTCCAAAGAGAACTCATGCAACTGATAACCTTTTAAGTTTAACAATAAAGATGACAAAGGTCCTTTTTTTATTATTAAGCTCGTTTTGGTTACATAGAGTAGTCAAAATCTGTATTACTTATAAATGTGGGGACGGATCCTCTATACACCATCATGCTTGAATTTGGCCATGTTGGCAAGCTTATCAACTGCTTCAACCAAGTGATCAAGCCTAGCAACAAACTCAATAAGCAGTGAAGTAAAAGTGGCAAGTGAAAGTGCTGCAGTGCTCTCTAACGCCTTCATTCTAGGCTGAAACTCCATGGCTGAAACTCCTTCTTCTTCAAAAGCATCCACTTCTCTTGATGGCCATGAATGAAGCCTTCTCGACTGCTTCCTCATCATCTCATGGTAAGACTCCGTCAGCTGTGTTTGTGCTGTAGGTAATGCTTCTGTTGATTGGCTCACGCACGTTTCTTGTCTGCTAGCATCGAATTCTGTCATCATCTCGTTTAGGGGGCCATCAAGAATGCTCGAGATTGTATGTGTTAACTTGGGAAGTGGCTTGGAATAGTTATCCACAGGATCGAAATGAGGTATCAGGAGATAAGAATGTGTGTCAATGGCACGTTGAAGTCTCTCGCCTGAGATGTGGACCCTTTTCATCAGCGAGGTTTTATGTCTTTGTTTCATGTTACTTATGTCCTTTCCCAAGCTCCTAATTAGTTCTGCAGCTTGGGTTGCTGCATTCAAAATCTCCGACTGAAATGTGATCCGGAGGTTGTGAGGTGCCTATAGGAGAACAAAGAAATGCATCATTTCACCCAATTGAGCACGTCTAACAAATTTTTTCACAGTAGCAGGATCATTGAAAAGAGAGGGAAAAAATCTTAGTTATGTAGCAGAAGTTATTGGGATGAATAAAAAACTGTTGGTTCATGACCACTGGATACTTTCGGTCTGCAATCAGTATTTCCCTTCCTCTTGTATATACGAGCTTCTTCTTCTTCTTCTTTACTATACTTCTATTAACTTGATAACAGGCTTTGCTACAACTATGTAGTTTCTACATCTAATAGTGAAGATATATTGTTTAAGGTGTATTTAAGTATCGTAGATTATGATTCAATGTATTCAAATATATTTTTAAACTTTGTTTCAATTTAACTCTGTAAAGTATACCTTAGGTTATCAAGAAACACTGCCATATGTAGAAATTATTTCGTTTTACCTAAGAGTAGATGGAAATTTTTGAATGAGGGTATAGAATTCAAGGGAGTTTGAGTCCAAATTGAAAGCCAAGGGAGTCCTTGGACGAGTGGACAGCATAGGAGAGTTTAGATTTAGGCTTATATAATCAACTATTAGCATAATGGTTCAATGGAAAAGAACAAGAAGGTTTAGGCTTTTCACTTTCCGGTTTACTGAAAGAAGTTGTAGAACATGATTCGAATTGTCATGAACAAGTCAGGGGAATATTGGGACGTTTATTACATATTATGGTAACGCTGGCAGTGGTGTGATACAAAGAACAAAGAACAATAGAATATATCTTCAGAACTGTGTCCATGAGGGTCAGGGAGTCAAATTCTTTTAGCTATATATCATCCCTTAATCAATGCAATCCAATCAGCAGAACAAATGCTTTGTTCTGAAGATGCTTAACCATGGTCCTGATTCTATTTCCATGTATTCTATCATTTTGATTGTTATACAAGATTCTCCAGTTGTTGGCATATATGTTAATCTCTTGTCAGGAACTGATTCCCCTAAAGATGAATATGAATATCCTATTTATGTGAAGACAATACGCAACTAATGTTTACCAGTTGCATAAAGATGAACAAGGTGACGCGAATATGTTCAAACTCGTACCCCAACATATAGTGAGAGAAAGAAGATTTGTAATACCTGAATCTCAGAGTGCAGAACCCCATGAAGTGCCATGACCTCATAAGCACAGTGTCTTAGAACTGCTCCTACTTTAACGTACTCAGCCCAGGGATAGAAGAAATGTCGAAACCTGCCATGTGGTGGCTCCCATTTTGCTGAATTAGCCTTTTTAGTTTGCAAACAGAAAATTCAATAATATTGTCATTTAATACGTAGGAATCCTGTTTTGAAAAATTAACATCGATGCAAGCGTGTAGATATGTACCAAGGATTCCAGTTTCGTGGAAGAGTTCAGGGTACTTCTACATTTCTTATATGCGGGCTCATCCGGGAACTCATCCATCACGGTCTTGGAGAATTCTGGATGCTCTAGCCCTTCATCTTCCAGATATTTTTTCACACATTCTAAAATTTCAGAATTAAAAACGTAGCATCAGTGTCCAAGTGTCTTGTAGAACTCAAATATTTTTTCTTTTTTCTCAGTTTAAATGTTTGGATTTAGTGATCTCTTAACAATTTATGTTCTAGTTGAGATAGCGTCAACGTTAGCTGTTGGCCCTCTCATGATGAGTTGCCAAATTATCTATAGTGAGGGATCCAAATGTGGAAAACGACCAAATTATCTTACCTTCAAGAGAATCAGCCACCGAGTTGAAGCTGTTCACTAGCTCCTTATGCAATTGCTCACCAGCCCATATGGGAAAAACCAGCACGTTCACGAAAACTGCAACAAACCCTCCAATGGCAATAGAGTACAGGCGATCCATTGCAGTCCTGATAGGATTCCCCATTCGATAACCAGAGACTATGATCAAACAGTAGGTGAAAAGTATGACCCTGAATCCATACTCATACGGCACAAGTGATGGCCATAACTTCATGAACGATGTAACAGCCCCTGCACAAAATGTTTGAACATAAATTGTTTTCAGCCTACTTAGATTCCTTCTAGTCCCCCTTTTGCTAACCTCTAACAAATATAGATTTGTACCTATCACGAAAATGCTTATGCCAATTATAATAGGCTCAGCAATCCTGCCACTGCATAAAGCTAATTGAGCAACTGCAATAGCCAATATTCCCGCCAGTAAGCTTCCTAAAGCTCGATTTAATCCTCGGTTGAAGGTTGAACCTTTGGAAATGAGGTTGATCATCATAAACCAACAGACAATAAGAGTAAGATAGATGACCCACATACGAGTTAATAAACATATTATTGTGCATGCAGCAAAAGTACGTAAGAGACATAGGATATATATGTATATATATTTGTGAAGCATACCAACTGTATACTCAAACATGATTGCAACAGTGAGGATAGACCATATGATATTGGTGCCAAAAATGTCGTAAGGTGCCCGGAACAGTATGAGTAAAGAAACCAAAAGAACAGCTAGCCCCACTTTGAATGAGAACGTAATTCTGTTAGTGTCATCTTTGGTAAATTCCCAGACTCTCCAAATCCAAGCTTTACAGGAGAATCCATCGGAGCAATTTTCCTGTTTCCTTCCAGTTTCCATATGCTTGGATTTGGTGGTCGATGCCGGAATGTTGATCTGAATGCTACCTTTCTTTCCATTCATTCTCCAGTAGTACTAACGGAGTAATGTGATAACTAAGCTTTCAAAGAATTTGGATAGGTCGACTTTTAGTCTGGTACTTTTCAAGCTATGAATTCCTTGAACTTGTTTGTTTTTGATAGGAAGAAGAGAGCAGTTAATATAAGGAGATGGAGTACGTGCAACAGGTGCAACTGGGGAAAGAAAGTTTTGCTAGTCGGGATATCATATACAGAGCAAAAGAATAATACAACAATAATACTGGAAAGATGGAACTAAAAACTTGGGATAAAAGATGCTTAACATCAATAATGCTGCATCGAATTGGAATCTGAAAATGCACATTATTAATTTTCAAGCTCTTTTTCAAATATCTTCAAAATAGATGTGCATGGTTCTAGATAACGTATAGAGATTATAAGAACCTGTCAACAAATTATTATGTGCATTTTCCCTGATCGAGGAATGATGAGCCTATACTTGTATACAGATGATCTGACGACCTTTTACCATTGTAGCTTCGGAAAAAATCAGAAATATATTTCAGTCCATAACATATCAATGAAATAATTGTTCTCTTGGTGGCTTCAGTAGATTTAACAATTAATATAATCTACGAGCTATTTTTCCTGTTATCGTTTATTTTGTTAGTTATTAATCATTTATTAAAAAATTTATATTTTAATAAATCAATTCACTCTCAACTAATAAAAGTTGGGCCAACACCTACTCATTTTATCCACCCTAATTTCAGTTCTTCGTCAAGGTCATTACAAGAGGGCAACTATATATTACATGTAGGAAACTACACCGTTGGAACAAAATGAAACTCCATAACTAGACAGAATCCTCTCACCTTCTTTAATTTGGGATATAATTACATTAACTAAGAGTACTAATATATTTGTTTCACCGTCAAACAAGTTGGTAGGACATGGACATTTGAGAGATGTCTAGTTCCCTCATTCTTTGGGTGCTTTGACAGAGAACAGCAACTTGAAACTTTGTCCTAAATGTATTGTTGTGTTTTATTAATTAGGGTAAAATAATAAAACCTCTTCAAAAAAACTATATAAAAAAACACTTCATAATTTTTAAAATTCTTAAAAAAAATACTTCTAGTTTTCAATTTTAAAAAAACTATTCTCTAATATTTTGGTTAAAAATAGCGATGAAAATGGTATAAAAGATGCAGATTTTTTCTCGTATGTTTTAAAAGTTTACATTGTTTTATATGAAATTTTCCTTTTATGACAATTTATACTTCAAATGCCAATTAGTCATATAGGAAAGTGAATAGACAGTAAGTTTGTCAGTTAATTCTAACTCTAGGTGGTGTTTGGCACACCGGATAAGAGTAATAGTCCAAGGACTAATAATTTGATAGTCCTGTGATACGTTTGTTTCTTATTTTGTTATGTTCTTAACGTATCCCCGGACACTGACTTGAAAGCTTGTAAATGGGACTAACTAAACCCGTGAAAACACACGGGTTAGATTAGTCCATCGTTTAACACAGAGCTCTTCGTCTACGACTCGCAGATTCTTCATCCTTCGCTTCGTATTCTCTTCTTGCGAGCGTTTATCTTCTCTTCCTCTAACTTCTTGCGAGCGTTTATTTTCTCTTCCTCTTCTCTGCGTCTGT
>JANIMX020000528.1:1386038-1396368 GCA_024582655.2 Erythroxylum kunthianum
TGAGGGTTTCATTCCCTAATGAAACCCGATATCAGGTTTCGTTGAGGGATGAAATATTGGGTTTCAACAACATTTGCGGTGGGGATTGGGTTTAAGGAATTCGGGTTTATTGTGTTCGGGTTAGGTGATTGGATTAGAGAGAGAGAGAGAGAGATTTCAAGTTTGAGAGGAAGTGGGTGTCAACGGTTGGCGGCAGTCGAAAACGGTCGGCTACGGTTTGGGCTTGTCGGCGGTAAGATGAAGGGTCCTACAGTTATCGAGTTTAGCAATCAGGTTGAGTGTGCAACCTTGAAGGAATCAGGTAATGGTGGATGAGGAGATAGAAAATGGAATGTAGAAGATGACTTTTAATGATTTTTTGTGAGGTAAATATAATTATAGTTTATTAATTTTTATTAATATTTATTAATTTTTTATTGTTTAAATTTGAGTAGGTAATTTAAAATGGTAAGAAATTTTTTAATAATTTAAGTAGGAATAAAATTAATTTATTTTAAAAAATATAAATATATTTTTGTATTGTAAAAATAAAAAATAAATAAATTTAAGATATTATATTTAACACTTTTCGTATTATATCGAAAGGATCATTATTTACGATGCGAGGCCATTATATACAATGTCAGAGGAATCTTTTAAAGGGATTCTACAGCATACATTTGGTGTGGTTGGAATCGAGGCGTCTTTGGGATTTTCTCCACTAAAAGGCATTCCTCTCCAGCTGTAACTGTAGCATGTGGGTGTATCAACCAATGAATAATGATTTGGGGTTGTAGATTTCCTCTTACTTTATTTTAATAAGAGCAACTATCAAGTATTTAATCTAATAGCAGCCTTCAAGGTGAATTTCAGATATAACAATTACAAAACAAAAGCAAAATTCATAGCATTTGTCTTAATTTAAAGATGAACTCTTGCATGTGACCAGGCCACATGATACCCAAATCGGGTCGGTTCCACCATGCTCGTCAGATTGGATTTTACCAGATAATATTTATATCGTACAGGTACAGTCATCTCACATCTCATATTAAAACAATGCACTTACTCTTAGAAAACCAAGGCAAAAGATACCATACGATTTTACATTATCATTATAGTACTACGAAAACGAACAAATCCCATTAATAATAAGCTGTTATTAGTACAGAATAATACAAAATAAAAAATAATTTGCTATTTAATTGTGTATTACAAGACGACAACGACACAGTTAGTTTAGGTATTGGTCTTCGTTTTTGTTACTAAAGAGTAAATTGACCTGTAACCTCCGCGTGTGAAGCTTGGAGTCCTTGTCATCACTCTCTTACCCGTGGACAAGTCCGGTCAAAACATTGAACTTGATTGGCCTGCATTGCACCTTCCACGGCTTTTCCCTTTTCTATATTTATTATTTCAATTTCTTCTTCAATAAGCTGTTCAAAGATGGCTTAAGGTTCAATCCCTTATAAGCTCTTTCCTCTCACAGGCGCCTGTGTCTTCTATTGAGTCTACCTCTGTACATATCTTAGACTTAGAAACCAAAAACCATCCAAGAAAGTCCACAGAGAAGAATCAAAGCAGAAATGGGTTTCACCAAAGAAGAGAGATTGAAGAGAGTTCTGAGAGCTGTCAAGACTCTGTTTTTCTTGGTCACCATGTTCATTTCTTTCCTTGTTTTCTCTGCCCCTGTTTTTCTCGCCATAGCCGACACGGTCCTTCCGGTTTCCCTCCTCTCCTCGTCTCTCTCTCTACGAAGCCTCTCCTCTCACTTCTCCAACTACGATTTCAAATATTCTCTTATTGACATCCCTCTCATATCTGTTGTGAGATCAGCTATTATAATCTGTAAGTGCATTTGAATAGTGAAATTCGATCAAGCATCAATCTAATTTCAGTTAAATCACCTGTACTAATTGTTACTTCTTATGTAGGTGTATATAGCTTCTGTGACGGGCCAGGGTTGTCAAACGGACCATACTTGGGGATCACAACTCTCTGTTCGGTTTTGTCATTAATCTATGTTTCGTTTAAGGCGTCGTTTGTGTTTACAGCTCCGAGTATGGACGGAGGAGGATATCTCCGGACACCGGAAATAGCCCTGTTCGTTTGCTCCCTGGTTCTGGCAATCGGTCATGTTGTGGTTGCATATAGAACAAGTTGCAGAGAGAGAAGAAAGCTTTTGGTCTACAAAATTGACATCGAAGCTGTAAGTCTTCTGTTTCTTTCTCCTATTCTGCGTTTCTGTCTTGACGATGAAGTGTGTGGAATCAGATTCTATACTCATTGTTTCTTACAACTGTTGATAGATTAGGGGGATCCCATTCCCAGCCTGAATTGTCACAGCCTAGTGCCTTGCAATTCAATGATAGAGAGTGGTAAGAAAATTGTTTGGATAAAAAGTGTTTTTGATGTTAATTTCGAAATTTAGGCAGTCTAGTGATTTTTTTCCCCCATTAGAGAATTAGCCTTCCTCGTTTTGGGCTGCCTTTTCATAGCCTCATAGCGATCTTGTCTTTCCGTTGATTAGTATGAAATTAATGAGCAGACAAAAGGTCGTAGGGCTTAGATTTCACTGACAAAAAGAGGGCAGTTAGTAAAATTGTTTACACAACGCAAGGCTCCATTTGGATTTTGGAGTTGAGGTTGAGGAGGACAGTTTGGGCCAGTATCTGTAATTTCAAGATCAACTTTGTTTATCTTTTTCTGCAAGTGGAATTGGAACCCGAACCCCATGTTCGGTTCTGCGTAAAACAACAAAATAATGGATCAGTCATACTCATAGGGGCATAATGGGGGAAGACCAAGAGATTTAACCTTATTCTTTCAATTGGACATTTCCCATCTTTGTTACATAACCCCAATTCGTTTATATTCTGAGAATTTTTACGTATTAAATGTTTTAATCGCTATTTATCATTAAAGCATTGTATTTGTGCCCCATCCCATGTTGTCTGACGTGTTTGACATTAACTTAGAAGTTGAGAATGTCATGTTGATTATTCAATTCAAATTCGATCCCTCTAGAAGCTGGTTGTTGTCAAGAATAGGCAGCGACAGGTATTAAGTGATGTTAATCAATGATTTTTAAAACTGGACCGGACTAGCCGGTTCGAACAGAATAAATACGAACAACATAATGTTTATAACCCTTCTAAGAGAAAACTGGTCGATTTTTTGAAAAAATGGGTCAGCCACCTTTTGTAGGCCCCACCACAAATAGCAAGTGAAGCCCACGACACCAACCTATCTGCCTCACTGTCAATCTTTAGTTTTGAGTTTTAAAAGAATGTACCATTGTTGTAGGAAAGTTGATATTTTTAAGGACCACAAGTCTTTAAATAAATAATAATATAGAAATATAATTTTTATTATTATTTTAAAATTGATGTTAGATTTATTAAGTATTATTAGTGTATTTTTATTTTCATAAAATATTTTCTTTTATACTATATCTTTACTTATTTTTTATAACGGTTGATGCTAATGATAGCAACCTCCCAAAACCTGCAAATACTGTAGAAAACTGGATCCATCTGATGAAATAAAAATTATGAAAGTAATAAAACCTTTTTTAATTTTTCTCTTGTTTCAGATTTCAGCTTATAAGAATGGATTTCCAAGATATCAAAAGTTTGTTCTGGAAGAGAGAGGAAATGTATGATATCTGACCACCTGGAACCACATGATCAAAGTTTTGTTTTCCATCTGCCTACAGTACCCAGTCTCTTTCCTATGGGGTTTACAGGTAATTGTTGTTTTTTATTTGTTTAACAAGCCTACTTTTGAGACAAGTTTATAATATTCTGGAAGTTAATTGACACAGGTTATTGACATGAAGGTGTAATTGACAATTAGAGTATCGTCTGTGAAAACGGCAAATCGTTTCTCTGGAAGCTGTATACCGACAGCGTGTTTGAAGTCCTTAACTATAGATTGAAAAATGAATAGTTATGCTAACATGTATAGTTTATTTTTTGTTCATATTAAAAACAATGGCAATGTGTATGAATTTTGATATTGTTGCAAAATTTAAACGAGAATACGGTTCAACTCGGATGGACCTTAAAAGTGTACATGATTTAAATGTCAATTCAGATTCAATTTTATTTATATTCTTTTAATATGAACATTTGTGTAAAGTCTTGAACTACTACGGTTATTTCAGATTCACATCACACACATACAAACAAAAATAAAATAAATAAAAATCTGCATTTCAATACTTTTGTTAATTTAGTTTTATTTCAAGTTTTTTATTTTTTTAGTTTTTTGAAATATATTTATTTTAATTTAATTTTTGTTTCTTCTAATTTTCATAATTAACATAAAACTATTTTTTGTATTTATTTTTATAATACGATTTACCCTTAACTAAATATGTATTTTTTTATTTTTTAATATTATTTATTAATGAGCAAAATTTCTACCGGTGTAATCAACAAAATTTTTATTGGGTATTGCCGTTGAATAAAATTATGACTAATATAATTTAATTCTTCAATTTATTTAAAAAATTAAAAATATTTTTAAATTTGATAATTATTTAATGAATATGTTTAAAATTAAAATATCTAAAAATACATAAATCTCAACAATTTTAAAATAATTATTTGTGAAATAGTTTTTTAAATATCAAATATTTAATTCTAAATAATAACATTAATCTTAATAACTTAAATTTATATTAACAAAACAAATATTAGTTTATAACTAAAATATTATAAATTTTACTTATTTAATTATTTATTTTAATGAAATGAATAAAAATTTTATTAATAAATATTGTGTAAGATATTAAAATAATAATTAGTCACTTAATTAGTTTATACAATTAATTTATTTTAAGTTTTAATTAAAATTTAACTATTATAAACAAGGGTTAATCGTCAATTTTACAATACTAGTATGAACTTTAAAAAATGACACTAAAATGTTTCGACTTGTAATTTTTAGCAAAATAGCTTGACATTAAATTCTCTATTAATGTGGATGAAGTGGTGAGTTACGTTAGATTAATAATTTTATCATGTGACTGCCATATATTGTATTTGTGTCACGTATGAATTTTTTTATTTAATAAATTAAAAATGTCAAAAACTCTAAAATAATTATACACTCCTTTATATGTTTTACAACATAATTATATTAGGGTGTTTAATATTTTTAATTTATTAAATAATAAAACTCATTTGTGACACAAATATAATATATAGTTGTCATATAGAAAAAATTCTAATCTAATGTAGTTCACGGCGTTATCCACATTAATAGAGAATTGAAAGTTAGAACATTTTAGCGATACTTTTAAATTTTGGACTAGTATTGTAATTAACCCTATTAATAATAAAGTGTAATTATGATGATATTAACAATTAAAGTTTTTTTGTTTTTATTTAATGTTATTTTGTAAGAAGGAAGAAGTAGGAAAAAGCTCGATTCTTCTAGAATTGATTTCTGTCACTACACGTGCAAAGTCATGTGAAGATACACGTGCAAAGTCATGTAATACAGCTGGATAAGTTAGTCAGAACATTAGTTTATCTTCACACTCCCCCTAAGACAGGAAACCCAATGGAACATCCATATATACATCTTCTAACAAATCCCCATTAAGGAAAGCATTATTGACATCAAGTTGACAAATAAACCAATGATGGACAGCCGCAAGAGACAACAAAATTCTCACTGTAACATGTTTAGCAGCCAGACTAAAAGTTTCCTGATAATCAAAACCCTCATGCTGAGTATAGCCCTTAACCACCAAACGAGCTTTGTATCACTCTACCTCACCAGTACTATGATATTTAGTCCGATAAACCCACTTGCAACTCATTGTACTATGATTAGGAGGAAGATGAACAAGATCCCAAGTCTGATTTTCTATCAAAGCATCTAATTTAGACTGCATTCCATCCCTCCAATGTGCAAACTGAACAACATGTTGATATGTGGCATGATCTGGTGGTTGAGAAGAGATGCTCAAAGTAAAATGTTGATAAGAAGAAGATAAGTGAGAGTAATCAAGAACCCGATGAAGAGGATGAGAGGTACAAGAATGAGCAGTATGAGAAGGTAAAGTAGTGTGATAATCCTGAAGGTATTTCAGAGGATGTGTTTGTCTGGTACTGCGCCTAGGATTGATAGAAACATCCATAGGAGGAGAAACAGAAGATGGAGAAGCTGGAATGAAATCAGATGGAAAAGGCAAATCTGAAATTGCATATTAAGTTGTGGGAATCCGAACAAGAGGAGTAAACGAATCTGGTCAAGAATGAGCATAAGGAAATATGGATTCATGAAATAAGACATCTCTTGAAATGAAAACAGAATGAGATTGAAGATCATAAACCCTATATCCCTTAAAACCAGAAGGATAACCGAGAAACACTCATTTCCTAGCCCTAGAATCAAACTTTCTTTTATGAGGATTTGTGTTGACAACAAAACATAAACAGCCAAAAGATTTAAGATGATGGTAAGAAGGTGATTTTTGAAAAAGAAGTTCATAAGGTGTCTTGTTGCAAAGAATTTTTGAGGGGGTTCGATTGAGAAGAAATGCCGCTGTCAAGACTGCATCACCCCAGAACTTCAAAGGCAAATGAGCATGAAATAAGAGTGCTCTGGCTGTGTTTAAGATGGTTTGATGTTTTCTTTCCACAATTCCATTTTGTTTAGGCATATATGGACAAGAACACTGATGTATAACCCCAGTGGAAGAAAAAAGATTGGCTGGGAAAACTCTTTGCCATTATCTGTTCGAATGACTTTGATTTTGGTATGAAATTGAGTCAACTCATAGTTATAAAAAGAAGGCAACAACTGAGAAACTAAAGATTTAGTTTGCATAAAAAATACCCAAGTGCATTTGGAGTAATCATCCACTATACTAAGAAAATAATGATTGCCATTCAAATCAGATTATGAATAAGGACCTCAAATGTCCATATGAACAAGATCAAAAATACAAGTTGTGGACTGTTTATGTAAAGGAAAAGAATATATTTTCTGTTTTGCTTTAGGACAAGTCAAACATACATCAGAAGAATGAATATGAGACAAAAAGGAAACCTTTCTAGAGACACATGACCAAGTCTGTGATGCCATATATTGGCAAGTGCATAAGTTGAAGAAGCAGTAGCAAGAATATTGTGCTTGCTCCCTGGAATGAGGTTTTGTAGATAGTAAAGTCCATTGACAACTTTAGCAAGCACAATCGTCATCCATGATGAAAGGGCCTGTATAAAACATGAATTTGAAGAGAAAATGAGTGGAAGATCTTTGGAAATAGTCAATTTACTGACAGAAATGAGATTGAAGTTGAAAGAAGGAACAAACAACACATTTGTCAGAATTAGATCAGGATTTAAAGGCACTGTTCCCATATGAGTGACTGGTACTTTGGTTCTGGTAGGTAATTGAACATATGAGTGTGGTAGAACACTATATGAAGAAAAGAATTTTAAAGAACAAGCAATATGATCTGTAGCACCAGTATCTAAAATCCAAAAATCATTGGATAAAGATGTAGAAACAATAGAAGAAGAATGATTGAAAGAACAAGATGACATACCTGCTAGATTGACTGCAGGCTGAGTAGAAGTATGAGCATTAGGAGTGGTTGACGATGGAATCAGCTGCATCATTTTGCACATTCAAAAGAGCAAATAGTCTTTGTATTTGCTGCTGAGAAAATCCCAATTGTTCCAGATTTGAAACTTTTGGCAAGAAATCCATTTCTATAGCATTAACATTCCCAAACCTCCATTTGGTGAACTTAAAATCAGGTGGAAAACCAATAAGCCGATAACCTTTCTCCTTCTCATGACCCTTCTTTCCACAATTAGAACAAACAACATCCATTTTACCCTCCCTTACTACTAAGGCCGAAGAAAGATCTGCTATGTTCTATTGTTGATGGAGAAAAACCCTTTGACTTTCCTATCTTAGAATCATATTATACACTTGATCTAAACTAGGAAATGGCTTTATTAAAATGATTTGCGACCTTATGCTTTGAAAAGTTTCATTTAAACCATTCAAGAACTTAAAAACCAAATCTTTTTGGTAAGCATCTACGAACTCTTGAAAACATTGACTATTACATCTACCACACTTACAATGCGGCAGAGGCCTAAATGCCCGTAACTCCTCCCAAATAGCAATTAACTCAGTAAAATAGGTATCAACAGAACTCCTACCTTGTGAAATATTACTGAACTGATATTGAATATTACAAATTTTAGAATCATCAGGTTGAGAAAAACGCTGATGGAGTTTATCCCAAATTTCACATGCATCTTCTAGGTAAAAAATCGTAGAAGCAATTGATTGTGAGATGGATCTCAGAAGCCAAGCAACCAGAAGGTTATTACAACGTACCCAGGCAAGATAAGACAAATCAGTAGTAGGAGGTTTTGGAATTGACCTATCAAGAAACTCTTGTTTGTTTCTGATCGAAACCGCAAGTAAGAAAGACCTCCTCCATATCGCATAATTGTTAGCAGTGAGTTCTGGACTAACAATCACTGACCTATGACCTTCAGAATGATGCAGATAGTACGGTGACGATGGATCTTCATAAACTGAACCAGGTCGGTGATTTCCTTCACCTGCAGTTCTGCCGATTCCAGAAGTAATGAAATTTGCCATAACCTCGATGAAATCAAGCGTGACAAAGGATAGAAAACAGTATTAATCGACAAAAATGAAGAGAACTAGCAGAGAGATTCAATTCTCAGAGCTCTGATACCATGTTAGTTTGTAAGAAAGAAGAAGTAAGAAGAAGCTCGATTCTTCTAAATTATTGATTTGTGTTAGTACACAAATGTTTTATCTACATCACTATTGTTAAGACTAATTACAATTAACTACTTAACAAAAACTAATTACCTAATGTTAACTTATCGAGCTGTAGCACGTAACTTTGCAACTAAGAAAAGGCTAGTTCCCTTAACCATTCGACTTATGGTATTTCAGCTTTTGGCGACTACCTCTCCTTCATGGGTTGTTGTAATTAAATATAGTCCTAAAAACGAATTTGAAGTATAAAAAAAAAATCCCTCATCAAGTTAAACTTTTCGTGGAAACTTTTCTACATAAAAGAAAAAGAAATGGAATCTTTTCTGTCTTCATTTTGAAGAAAACAAATTACCTGAAGAAATGGGACGTTGACGTTGACATGTAGAAACTGAGCCGTCTACCACTGGGAATATGTTCCATCTTAAAAATCGTCTGGATAGAAATTCTATTACCCCTTAATCTTTTATCATGAGAGATACTGATGAACATGTCCACCCACTTTCCATTAAGCTTTAAATTTTAATCTCACAATCCACTAGTAACAATTTATTAGTTTTTCCGAGTATTTGCCAACTCCTTATCTTTGTAATTGTTAAGCTATGGCCCTTACGGGGAAGAGGAAAATTCAGATTGATTTTGAATATATGCATGTTAAATGTCACATTGCCTTGAATAGTTGTAGAAAGAATTGATGTTAATATATTCTCCTAAGTATTATATCTTTTTATCTTGTCCAAAGTTATTTTAGGATTTTTGACATCTCTTTCATTGAAAGAAACCCATATGGACATAGAGAAACCATTGTTGAAGGTGTTAATATAATGAAATCAACTTATTCATGTTTCCTTTATTAGCTTAAACAATTTTTAGTAGATTAATTAAAGAGAAACTTAATACTGAAATGTATAAGTAAATATGTATTAACAATTGGCAAATACAACATTTATTTTGGGAAGACTACCCTTCTTCTTGGTCAGTTTGAGTTCCAAATGAAGAGTATCAGGTATCTGCATATGCTGCTTCAGCTACCATTATTACAGCTAGCATTATCTCCAACCATCGATATCCTAATATGTAAACAAAAAAACAAAAAAAAACACACCACGACTTCGGTGGGAGGAGTGGGATGAAAAGAAGGAAAAGGTGCAATTTGGACTATGTGACAAAGGACCCGCCAGATTGGACGAGTAAGTTACATCAATGTTGGAAAGATTCAATACAAGCCGAAACCAAAGATTGGAATAAGTAGGCGATTCCTTTTGATCAATTGAATAAAAACCGATCGACCTTGCCTCCTCCTAACAAGAACATGGTATGCTCTTCTTATTATCGTTCTTCATTTGTCTCATTACGTACTGCGGCCACCACCATATATTGGTCTGGTCCGCGTTTTCAATGACTCCGTGTGCATGCTGGGTTGGTATTGTTAATTCAGAATTTCCATGCCAATACACTTTCGGGATTTTATCCTTATTGCCAATTCACGTCAAAATCAAACTCATGTGTGTCTAAATCTAAGAGGCCATTGGCCGTTCCCTTATCAGATGAA
>JANIMX020000528.1:2405705-2418473 GCA_024582655.2 Erythroxylum kunthianum
GGTTTCTGTATCTCGAGAGAGAACGTTAACTAATTTAGGGTAATTCACCTTCAATTGAATTTCAATTTTGATAAAAGAGATAGTCAATTAAGATTCATTTAGTATCATTGTGGTAATCCCCAATCCTTAAACTTTCTCCATAATCGAAAAACTCAATTCATTTAATTTTCTGTTTGTTATTAAATTTCACTTTCATTATTTCTTAGTCAATTTCTTGTTACTACTTTCACACAATTTATAAATTAATTCTTTCTTGCTTAAATTAATTAAAATTTTATATTAATTAGTATTCATAACATAGTCCCTGTGGATTCAATATTTTACTACTTGATGACTGAACCGTACACTTTCAGATTGATCGCATCAAGGAATTATCATACTAAGTCTCCACTCATATGTCATTTTGGCAAACTTAAGGATCACAATAAAAAACTTGGCTAACCAAGTAAAACACTCTTCACCTAGGCTCTTCCACACCTCTATAGGTATCTCATCAAACCCTATTACCCTTCCACGCTTCATCTCCCTTAAATCTTTTTTAATTTCTTCCCTTGTAATCTGAAGGCAACAAATAAAGTTATAATACCTCTCGAACATGCTAAAATCACCTAATAGGTGTTGTACTTTATGCCTTCATTAAAAATTCTATAAAAGTACCTCTGCCATCGTCTCTTGATGTCATTTTTAGCCACGAGCACTCTCCCTGCTTCATCTTTTATACAATGAACTTGATTTAAGTCTCTCGCTTTATGTTCTCTAGCTCTCGCCAACGTAAAAATATCCTTCTCTATCTTTAGTTTCCAATTGTTGGTATCATAGCTCGTAAGCTCTGCTTTTAGATTATGAGATTATCTTCTTCGCCTCATTATTTGCCTGATTATAACTTTTTCTATTAACTATTCTCTCTACCTCTGTGGTGCTATCCAATAGAGTTGTATAGGCAACTTTTTTGATCTTAACCTTTTCTTGTACATCTCCGTTCTACCACCAAGACTCTATCTTACTACCCCTAGGCCCTTTAGAAATTCTCACATCTCTATAGTTGTATTCCTTAAAAGAGTTGCTACTCTCTCCCATATCTTATTAACCTCTCCTTCTAATTTCCATTCTTCTCCATATATTACTCTGTTCCTAAGTTGTTTCACCGTATCCCCTTTCATATTCCACCATCTGGCTCTGGTACACCTTCTAGGACTTTTCTTCTTCCTCTAACCCTTAATTATAAGATCCAAAACTAAAAATCTATGTTAAGTTGACAAGCAAACATTAAGTATCACCTTACAATCCTTGCAACTAGCTCGATCGCTCCACCTTACTAGGAAGTAGTCAATTTGAGTTTTCATAGTTTTACTCTTAAAAGTCACCACGTGCACCTCGATTTTCTTTAAAAAAAGAGTTGGCTATCACTAAATCAAATGATAATGTGAGATCCAACAAAATAGTTCCACTATCATTCCTATCACAGTGCCGGAAATCCCACGAGTCCATGAATATCAATTTTGGACCAAAAAGGCCCTCCTATAATAACTCTCTTGTTAGGGGGAATCTGCTGAATCACCTCATCACACTCTTCCCATAATTAGCGCTTAAGTTCTTCGTCCAACTCTACTTGAGGTGTATGAGAACACACCACATTGAAAATATTACCCTTCATTATAATCTTTAAGGACATTATACTATCATTTGTCCTATTTACCTCATTTTCTCGTCTTGAACACCTTGAATACCAAAGTTTGAACCCATTAATCTCTTTCACTTTAGCCTTTGTCTAGTTTGTTTCTTGGATGCATGCTATATGAATCTTATATTTGTCTAAAATCCTCATTAATTCCAAAGACTTCTCTGTAAGGATCCTAATATTCCAAGAACCTATCCATAATTTTTCAACATATATGTCTTGAGAATCTACACTGTATTTATATTGGAGTAAACTATTTTGGTGTTTTATTCTTGAGTGATAGTATATTAATTAAAGGGATGTTTTCTGTAATCAAAATATAAATTGATATTTTTAAAACTTAAATAATTACCATTTTGAAATTTAAACAAAAATGTATTTCTTAGAAAATTGAAACAAATGTTAAGTTCTTTGTTGAAATAGTACTTCATTTTTTATTGAAAAAAAATTAAAATATATTGGCCTTGAAGGCTATCAACAAATGTGTGTACATCTGTATGATTTACAAGGGAAGAACCCAAAAAGACAAAAGAGGGTCATATTTCAGATGATTACTGCTTCAATCTTAGTATTAAAGATTCCATTCAATTGCTAAATAGTTGGGTTGTTTGGATCTCTAATCTTATAAGCTGATCTGCATTCTGATATAGAGAAGTATTTGCTTGTGTAGTTGTTTTGTTGATGTAACTTTATCATGGAAAGTTCTTCTGTTCCTTTCATCCCTTAGTACGATTGCTGTTGTAGCTAGAGCAATCCAGAAGCATTTTTTAGCAATGTTATTTTTGAATTGCATGGCATCTATTAACCCCCATTCTAGTATGTGAAGTCTAGAATTAAATAGACATCTGCCACTCAAATTTTCCCATAAGCTATAACTGTAAGAGCATTGGAAGAATTAGTGTTCTTTTGACTCTTCAACTTGCTTACATAAACAACACCAGTTTGAAAGATTGTTGAATTTGTACCATCTGTCATTAGTTTTGATTTTACCTTTAAAGATGGTCTATAGAGTGAGACCTTCTCTTAGATGTATGTAGCTTTTGCATATTTGTGTAGCCCATGACACTTATGATAAATATGAGTGCACCCTTTCTTTACAAGTCTTCGTTGAGAAACTACCATCATGTTTATGCTTCCATATGTACCTATCCTGGTCAGAAGTGCATTCAGTACCCATAATTTGATTTATGGACGTAAGGGTTGATTTGATTGATAAGACATCCACTACTGTGGTTTGCATAGGTATCATTGCTTTGAAGGGCTCATCAGGCTGGTAGTATATTAATGGACCAACCGATAATCAGTTGTCATACCAAAAATTGATGATATTACCATTTCCAAGTAGAGATATGAAGTCATGGCAGGAGTTAGGCCTCAGCTTCAATTAGTCCTTATAGTTTATGTGAAAATTAAATTAATTATTCTAACTTTATCATTTTATCAATTATTTATTTTCTAATTGTATCAAAATATGTGAGTTATTAAAGGCAATTAAATAATAAAGTGATTCTTAAACTTTATCGGTAGAATAATTTAATTTTTTAAATATAAAGTAAAAGATCTAATTAATCAAAACTAAAATTAGAGGATTTGTAAATTTAAATAGATGATACCTTATTTTAGATAAAGGCTAACTTTTCTTGACTAATTAGTTTCTATTAAGATTATGTTTGACACTTTTAGATTTAGAATTTAAGATTGAAAAAGAAGATATTAATTTTATTTTTACTTATTGTTTGTATCACTACATTGGCACAAATTAGAATTTCAGATTCCTCACTAATTTTAAAAAGAATTCATATGTAATCTTTTCTAAAAATTTTTAATTCTTATTATAATAATAATGAATTCAAATTCCAAACGACTCAACTTTTATTGAACTACAACAATTGTGGTGTCATTCTATACATTGGTAATAACTTCGTTCATGACAAAGCATATCATTACTCGGTTACAATACATAGCGAGTGACGAAAAATGTCTGTAAATAACTAACAATGTGATATGAAAGACATAAATAATTGATATGAAGAGTTAGTAATTTATCAAATATTCTATCCCACTCTATTATATAAATCGATCTTCTATATTATCTAAGGGATTCATATTGATATATTCTAAGCAACCTTGTTACTATTTCATTTATGTATTTTTATTTTAAAATAACTTAAATAAGTTTAAAGAGGAGTTGGCATCATAATCGAAAATTAGATGTGGTATACACAATTAAATAAATTTTATTTGAAAAAACATTAAGGCATAAATTTACTACTTCATAAAAGGTAAATAGTAATATTAATTAAAAAAATATTTTTTTTCATATGAAATCACACCTTTGAGAGCACTCTTCCGTTTGTCTGCGGAATCATGTTAGAAGAGTTATGGTGTGCTACTTTGGAAAGTCCTAATTGAAAGGCCACATGAAATTCAAAAGCACATTGTATAAATATCATAAAGGAAAAGATGTATTTAAATGATTTGAATGGCACAATGAGAGTATGAGTTGAAATTATTAAAAAGATAATTAATTATAATTTAAATACCTGTACTTTCAACATTTCTACCCAATAACCTTTTTATGTCATTTAAATCTTGATACAACTATCAAGCAGCAGTCGAGATTTTTATACTTTTAGATCACTGCACCAAAAAAAAAAAAAAAAGACTGAATCTACTAAGCGACCACATTTATTTATATTCCCCTTTCTATTCGATTTTCAAAAAAAAAAAAAAAATCTTAGAATTGATATTTACAATCACCTGAAAATTGTGACTTTGGTAATAAACTAGGATCAACCAACAATGAAGCAAGTAGGTATAGTAATTCTTCAATCAACCAAAGATTCCATCAAAACTTAAATTTTGTTAATTTCCTCTACTATGTTGGACTTGAAATTCGGTGATAATAACAACTAATGTTGGAGACATTGGAAAGATATATATATATATATATATGTATAGCATAAGGATTAATATTTTCTTGAAGTAAAGTTAAATTAATAATGTACGATGTTTGTGTCTCTGTCTTTTTAATATACGACATTTTTCTCTCTTTCTGATTTTGTCCAACAGCAAAATAAAAATTTAATATATAGTATCAATCAAGTTCTATTCTCATTGTTCGCCTCTTTAATATACTCAATACTTATACGTTTGGTCAATATTACCTAATCAATCATATTATTAAGCACTGCGTTGTCAATATCTAAAATACATTCAACGGACTATATTATAATTAACAAGGTGAAAGATACAAACCTCGTATTTGGTTTGCAGTTTTTCAAAATATGAACCTATTTTTAAATTTATTAAAAGAACACTTCGTGGGATTATGACAAATTATTTTAAATCATGTCAAAGTAGTCATACAAATTCTGTTACATGTTAGAAGAAAATGACATAAGTCATATGGTCTATAAATTACACCAAAACAATCTTTTCATCAATAATACCTTAAATTTCACAAAGTCATAAGGTTATCTGTCTTCATAGAAAATAAAATAGAATTAGGTTTGTCTCACAAAATAAAGGGAATAAAATCATCTTCTTAATTTTGTATGAAAAAGATACTTTACTTGCATCAAATGACTTAAGCGCCTATTGCATTAAGTAAAAACAATAATTTTTAAACATTTTAATATGAAAGATTTCGGTGAAGCATATTTTATTCTTATCATTGAAATTCATAAAGATAGATCTTGAAACTTGTTTAATCTCTCACAAAAGGCAAATATTGAACATGTACTAAAAGATTAAATATGAATGCATATGTAAACATTGCATAGCACGAATTTTTTTAAAGTGAAAAGATTATCTTTAACAAAATACCTGAAAAATGACACTTAAAAAACTTTTAAAAAGTTTACTATATATTAGTGTTATAGGTAGCCTAATATATGTCCATATACACATTGGACTGAATATTGCATTCATATTTGTAATTTTAGATAGATAGCTATCTAATCTATGTATTGATCACTAGAATATTATCAAGTGAGTTTTGAGATATCTAAATAAACTAATAATTATATGTTGAGTGTAAGAAGGTTAAGAATTTAAATCTAGAGATATGTGTATAACAAGGGTATTTTTGAGTGCTCTAGTACTAGAGCATATAAATTAACGATAAAGATATCTACATATATCTAAAGGCATCTTTAGAGAAGCATGGGAAATATTTGATAATTTTTTTTACCTATTGCAGTTTATCATCAAGAGAAATTGACATTGAAATAAGATATAGTACAAGTTTAATCCTAAAGGTACCATATTACTTTCCACACTTTCAGTTTTCACTCTTGTTAGTAAGGTTCATAAATATACGTAATTTAATGGATCTATGTCACATTATGGTATAAGAGTCTGGTAATATCTAATATCAGAGACGTTATAAAATTTAATGTTGGATATTGAATTATTTTCAGACCAATTATTTTAAATGTGTGTTACTCGAGTTTCTTAAATTTTTCTTTGACAAACACTTCTTTTGTATTTTCTCAAATTTAGTACCACCTAATATTGTTCAAAGTGGAGAATAATTTTTTTCCTTATTATAAAATGATTAACGACACTAGATCAGTTGTAGCTTGACTTTTTTTTATTTAAATCATCATGTTTTAACACATGTAGTTTTGGTGGTGCCGCAAGTGATTGGTAGTATTGGTGGTGCCAACATAGTTAAGATGACATCTCCTATAGTGATGCCGGTACATGCCTTTTACTTTTGATTAAAAAAACACATGTAGTTTTATTTGTGACACAACTTTCTCCTTCATATTATGTCACTTTTCTTTTAAAAGACATCATATTAGAATTTAAATTTTTTTAAATTATATTATTTTGAATAGAAATAAATAAAAGATAGCAAAATACTATACAAAATGTTGTATGATAGCAAAACAATATTATATGAGGTAAGTGATAGGTTTAAGAATATAAAAATTGAAATTAAAAAATCAAATTACAATAGATCTTAGTGTATTTAATCTTATAAAAACTTTTAGCTGATAAACAAAATTTGGTCTATGATTAAATTCAAGATGTTGGTTAAGTGTGAAATAATTATTATTATAAGGATTTTTATACAAAAGTTCACAAAAAAATAGAATAATAGGTAAGATCTCTTGTTTGTGTTACTAAAAAAGTTTGACCCATTGAAAATAGTTATGTTTTCTTAGCAGGGATATAAAGTATTTTGCCTCATTTTTTTCTTTTTCAAAAAACAGGCACCAATCTTTTCAACCCAAATATGGATAACAAAAAAACAAGTTCTTTAATATCTTATATTGATAAACATATTCATAAAATTTCATATATTCATGATTTTCTGTTTAAAGAGTTATATTGTGACACAATTAAAGTTGTAATATTTTTCAGAAATTTCAAATTGAAAGGCACATGAAATTAAAAAGCGTTGTGCTGAATTTGTTCAAAATTTTTAATGCTCATAGAAATATAATCAAGCCTTCTTATGTGCTATCGATATAAGTTAAGATTAGTTTGTAAAGAGTTCACTCAAACTAAAGAAATAGATTTTAATATTTCATTTTCTCTGGAATTAATACTTCATGACATAAAGCTGCTTCAAATAGATGTCAAAATTAGTTTTCTTAATGAATATCTTTACAATAAAAGTATATATGAAACAACTTAAAGGAATTAAGAAAGATGATAAAAGTTATTTGATTTGTAAATTACGAAGATCTATTTACGAACTAAAATAATTTTTTGTCAATAATACCTTGAGTTTTATGAAGTGATAAGCTCATTTGACTTCATAGAAAAGAAATTGAAAAGATGCATGAGTCACAAGGTAAAAGAGAGAAAATTCATCTTCTTAATTTTGTATATATGATGTTTTATTTATATCAAATGTCTTAGGTATATTGTAGGAAGTAAATAATGCCCAATAAATTTAATATAAAAGAGCTTAGTGAAGCATATGACATTTAAATTTATAAAGATAGATCTCAAAACTTACTTGATCTTTCACATAAAGCATACACTGTGCGTGTATTAGAAATGTCTAATATAGATGCATATAAACCTTATACAATATCAATCTTTCATGTATAAAGATCATCTTTGGTACAATTATCAAAGAATAATATCAAGAGAGAAATTATAAAAATACTATTTATTTTAGTCTTGTAAATAGCCTGATACATAGATAAGTATGCAAATATTAGATGTTGCATTCATAATTGAACTTTTGGATAGATAAATATTCAATTTAAGTATTAACCACTATAATATTATCAAGTGAGTTTTGTGATATCTCAAAAGAACTAAGGATATGAATCTAATAAGCACGTGTATTCATATTTTATTATGTACACAGGTACAAGTAAGTTCACCTCTAGTTATCTTTTCATGTTAATAGATGTATATTATTTTGGATAAGTATTAAATACAAACTTGTAACCTTGTTTCAGAATGCACAATAAATTTTTGCATGTTTTGGAGATACTTCACGAGTTGTATAGTTGTGAATTTTCATTTCAAAATGTCTAATGGTTGATTTTATTAGTAGGCCCATTAAACGATATGTATATATAATAATTCTTAGTGAAGACTGTATCTTTTGACATATATGTGTTGTGTGTGTGTGAGAAGAAGAATAAGAGTTGATCTAATTGTTGATGATTATTAAATTTCAATTTTTATCGTAGGATTGAACCCTCAAGGTGAGCGATATAATCAAAAAATGATTGTTGATTAATCTAAAAGTCTCATCCATATAATTATTTTGAAACTTAACTTTTCCTTTATTGTAGTTCGTCAATGTTTTTGGACTTTGGTCATAAGAAGATTACAATGCCACAATAACCCTTGTATTCAGCATATAATACAAATCTATTATTCCCGAAATTAATTGTTTTATATGTGTACACTTATATATGTGTATTGTATTCAATTATCTAAACTCCACTAATATGAGAAAATGAAAGCACAAGCTGCTTATATGGCACTAAGAGTCTTTGTTACCTGTAACTCTACATGTTGACATGATTTATGACATTATTTTGGAGAATTTACATAAGTGATTAGTTGCGTGTTGGAGGTTGGATTTTATAAAAGTTTACCAGTCACGTCAAATCATCAACCTAGTCGATAATTAACAAAAATCTCTTTCCAAGAATCTCGTGACGATGTGCCCTAGAAATGGTCCTCCTAAGTATTCTAAGTTTTCTATGGAATAACTCATCGATGCTTACAAGCTGGTTGCTTATTTTGGTCTGATTAAAATTAGATTTTAAACCAATACAAAAGTTAATACGAGGAAAAGAAAATTACAAGTTAATGAAGACAAGGAAGATAATTGAAGAAAAATGTCGATGTACGAGACATCTGACAACAGATTTCCAAGTGCCATATATCAAATTAAATGTAAAAACAGTTTCTAATCCTGACCAGAAAGTGACCTAATTTGTGACAGTTTCATTCACTGCAAGTGCCCATTGCAACAAAGACAATTGTTCAAACAACGAATGGATGATACCCAGAAAAGAAAACGCAAGCGTCCTCGTCAAGTGGACAATCCTAGGTGAAAAGAAAGGCATAATGAAACCAAAATTGTGGTCCTGTCTATTTACAATTTCTTTATTTGTTTTTTGTCTATTTATTCTCTTTATCTTCCTCGTTGACAACAGAAAGTATATATTACTTAACTTCCTTTGCCGAACAGTTGATACCTTTCTGTATTCCATTATTTACTTAGTTGTTTATAGCCATTTGGGTCTATCGATCTCTTGATATTCTTGTCTTTATGCACAGATAAAATTCTGTTGATTTCAACAATCCCACAAACCAAAAACTTCTTTTGGAATACGTGATAATGTATATACCTTATAGTATTTTTACTATGAAGCAAATCTATATCCAAAGGGTTGCTCGGAGTGTCCTCCAAACTTCATCGTAGCCAGAGCAAATTGGCTGGATTCATATGTACGAGGCAGACAGGGTCAGAAGTAGTCTTATGTTGATCACTTGAGATTTAATGGAGTCAACTGTTTCTATCTATTGCTGGAACTTCCCTAGTAAGGAATGATTTACGAAATTCTAAAATTTGTGCCCCATCTATGATTCAGTAAAAATTATTAGAATTTAAATTATCATATTAAGAAACTAATACTGATAAAAGTGTACAAAAAGTAGTTGTTGAATCATTTGTTGTTGGATCGGAGAATGACATGTAAAAAAGTGATGCTCTTATCGTAAGTCTTAACAATCTGTATAGTAGTTGTTACAAAATAAAGTAACAGTAAAAGAATGGTCAACACCAAAATCATCTAACAAATGCAACAACTAAATGATCTCAACAGTAGTCTTAACAAGGGCCCTATATTCAGTCTCTGCTACGAGCAATGATTGCTTGTTTCTTGAACTTCTAACTCACCCTAAAATCTCCAAGAAAAATATAAAATTCTATTAATGTCCAGTCAGTTAAAGATAGATTTACATCTACCAAAATAGGTAGGTAAAGAAAAAAAAAGTGAAACTGACAAATTTTAGAAATGAATCATTTTCTAAATGTTAAAAGATTTAATTTAGAAGAAAAAAGTAGAGAGATCTGATGTGATTTCCTTATTCTAAAAAAAATCTTTACATTAATTAGGTGTTGTGTATTGATATATACCTTCAACTCAGAAACCGTTTTCTCTCCTAATCTCAATTTTTTTTTATAGAGGGAGGTACAAATAAAATCTAACATTTTCTTTTTTTCTTGATCATTTTACCCAAAATTGGATCGTTAATACTGGGAAGGTGTTAATCCAATTATAGAATAATTTAACATAATATCAATTATTACTCCAAGTATTTAGTTTAATGATTAATTGAATACGTTCTTAAACAACTTATAAATTTGAACATGGATAGGAGACGTGGAAATAGATATTAAATCTAAATATATAAGAACCTAATTTTTTAAATCTGTTGATTGTAAGATTTTGTTTGGATTAACATAAAAAATTGATTCCACCATATTCGAAATGGTTATTCAAAAATGAAAAATGAGTATTTTCTATTTTCCAAGACATCCTAAAGCTAATTTCTTTTGATGACACGAAATTTGTTGAAATAACAAATGGCAAAGGACAATCTTTTCTGCGCGTGTATGCTTACATGAGAGTCATGCTTTCCTCATCTTCTTCTTGATATTGATGGTACTTAAATAGGGACCAAGTTTCCTTCACAAAATTATGAGAATATTCAAGTTGAGATTGAATGGATACAAGTTAAGAACATCCGTTTGATCTGCTACGGAGATGGTGCATGTAATTAAGAAGAACTAAAGCTAATATCGACAACTCTATGAGGACCAGGAATCAAATAACGTATAAATGGTCTCCTAAAACTTATTATAGGTGCAAATCGTGAATGGTTACCGATGGTTCAACATAAGACATAAATGAAAGCAGCTGGACCACCGTACGTACAGGGTCAGGGAGGCCACCACCGTTAAGCAATCTGCATGGTTCACGAGAGCAACATCTTGGAATTTAGACCTTGTAATGTTATTAGCTCCGCTTAAATTTAGATCTTATCATGTTTATAATGCACAACTTGGTGCATTTCTTTTACATGTCAAAATCATGGAATTTAAAGTTATAATTTGAAGGGACTGTGTTTTCTCTGCTGTGGGGGGTCAAAATCATGCAATTTAAGTTGCACAACTTGTGACCAATCAAAATTCTTTAAAATGTTCTTATTTTTTTTTTAATTTTAGCACGACTGACTAAAAAATATAAATGCATTAAGATTGTGTTGAAAGATCTAGAATGTTTCATAAGATTCAATTTTTGAATACAATGCAATTTCATGCTCAAACTTCCTCAACGTCAAATCATTTTCATAGTATGTTGTTGATTTTTTTATGTTTATTTACTTGAAATACAATTTCTTTATTATTCCTACATAAAATTCAATCCAAACGAATACCCTCGAGGAGATAGGAAATGTGATTGAGCCAACTATTGTTAACCAAGTCATAAATGTTGTTCTGTACTAACCATGGTTGTCCCGTTTTGTAGGGCAACAAATTCACGAAGGGACATTTGTTTGGTTATGTTAAATTAGCTAATAAGAGGTCACTTTTGTATATATATACACATATTATTAAAGTAGTGCTATTGTTTTTAGAAATTTGAATAATAACATTCTTGAGTAAAGATTAATGCAGAATTTAATTATCAAACTTTGAATTGATTAGCTTGCATTGTAATTTCACATATTAAAGTACATGGTATAAACCTATTATATGTACAAAAACATTGGTAAAAAGATTAAGTTATTGACATATGGATTCCCTCGTTTGAAAACTAATGAATTAGGGATAGCAGTTAGTCAGCTAGGCTTTGAAAAAGTTGAACTGTAAACCTGATTAGATATACAATTTAATAACATGCATCTCTAAAGTAAAAAAATTAATGAAACTATTTATATCAGCAATATTTTTTTTAGATTTTTCACTCAAAATTACTATCATTCTCCTTCAAAATTTGTGCTATCTCTTTAGTATTCTCATAGTTAAGTAAAGTAAGTTAATAAAAATAGTAAGGAATATATTTTTTGTGCGAAGTGAATTTATTTCACCCGTTATATTGTCTCTTTAATAGACAAAGTTAATGGAAACAAAAATTCAACAAACATTTAATATATGTTACAATATACAGAAATTATTATTAATTACGACCAACTCATGAAGATCTGATTTTTATTTAAATATTTTAAACCATATTTCATTAAATATGTTCAAGATTTTGGAAATAAAATAAAACATAATATATAATGCAATTCAATCTGGAAATTTTAAGTTCTAAATCCATTATATAAACTGTAAATAGTTTACTAATTTTAGTAAACCAAAGATATAAATATAAATTTATAAAACTCATGCTCTTGCAAATAATTCTAATATATAAAGGAAATTAATTATATAAAATTATGACATACGGCACTCTTGCATAAAATGTTAGTATCAAAATATATTAAAAATTCATGATGATTAATTAAATTATACCTTAATTTTATATTGTATTCTAAAATTAAAATAAATGACATAATTCTATTATATGCTTAAATAGGTT
>JANIMX020000528.1:3138141-3149189 GCA_024582655.2 Erythroxylum kunthianum
AACGATCCAATTTTTTTGTAAAGGATTGGGCTCGAATTATGAACCTGAAAATCTAATCTCCAGGTACTCCGGTCTGCCTTCTGTATCATCATCATCGTCATTTGCATCATCATCACTGACATTTGCATCATCATCACTATCATCATCTGTGTATGAAGAAGCTTCTTTTGATAAACCAGCCGGACCATTCATACTGCAATTAACTATAAGTGGGCCGCCAACCGCCGAAACCTGATTACTACCACTAGATGAAGGAAATTGGTTATGCAGTTGACTTAGGTTTACAAGTGGGCTCGAGGCAATTTGAACTGTAGGCCTAGAAACTCCAACACCTTTACTAATCGTATCTATATAAATCACTTTATATTTGCCTTCGTCAAATATAACAAATTCGGCACTCAAATCATCCTTGATGTGGAACTTACTAGCTGAACATTTCCCAAGGCTTCGATTACATAGTGAATGACAATGTCGTACCTTCTTCTCTCAATATCGGTTGATTTGTAAACAATATCAACCAAATTATCAAAAATTGCATTCTTGTTAGCCATCGTACATGTCTTATTACCCCCAACGTAGTTATTACCATTTCATTCCCCGTTGAATATAACGATCAGTAACACTTTATCCATTGCTGCAAAATTCAAAGAAAGATATTAACTCTCACATCACCATTAATGCGTGAATGCAACTTTTGTTCGTTTGGAATGAAACCCGATATCGGGTTTTATCACCCAACTAAACTCTATATCGGTTTTCATTCATGCACATGTATAACCAAACACAACTAAACCCAATATCAAGTTTTATCACCCAACCCGATATCGGGTTTCTTTCATCACATGTATATCCAAATACAACTAAACCGGATATCGGGTTTTATCACCCAACTAAACCCAATATCGGGTTTCATTCATCAATATGTATAACCAAACACAACTAAACCCGATATCAGGTTTTATCATCCAACTAAACCCGATATCAGATTTCATTCATCAATATGTATAACCAAACACAACTAAACCCAATATCGGGTATCACCCAACTAAACCTGATATTAGGTTTCATTTATCAACATGTATAACCAAACACAACTAAACCCAATATCGGGTTTTATCACTCAACTAAACCAGATATTGGGTTTCATTCATCAACATGTATAACCAAACACAAAACCCGAAGAAGGGTTTAATTTGGACATTAAACCATATAGGCCCTTAATTAAACCCGATGACACATGTAATTTCACTTTCAATTGCAATTTAAATTTCAATTTTAGTTTCAGTTTCGGACATTTACTTTTAGTCCAGATCAAATCTAGGTATGATATATATCTTAATATGTTCGATTCGCAATCACAATCATTTTACATAACTAAAAACTAAGCAATGTCAACAAAAATAATTGAAAATTAGGTTGGAATTCATACCTTGAGATTAAATAGGATAAGAATGCTTGAAGAATGGATGAAGAAGCTTCAATGGAGGTCCTAGGTGCGATTGATGTAGAAGCTTGAAAGACCCAAGATACAAAAATCTTGAATGTGGGAAGGAAGAATGGTAGAGGAGGCGTTGTAGACTAGAAGGAAATGAGACGTTAATGGTGGAAGACAAGAACAACGATATTTTTGTAAAAGAGTATGAGAGCAATATGTGCTCTTTAATTTTTAATTTTTAATTTTAAGGGTTATTTAGGTATTTTACATAAAATTAGATATAAATTTAATAAATTTATTTGAGCTGCTGTAATATTTTTTCACCAAAAAATGGTTAAAAATAAATGGATAAATTTTTTAAAAATTCTTTCCTTTCTTGGATCCATGAGTTTACTTCACTGCTGTTATTATCAACAGAAAAGTCAAATATGCAAGTGGACTCGATTAAATCCGACAATTTGGTAAAAGAGGAGTTACCGTGCCGTAGTGATCCTATCCCGTGTCTTGGAAATGCGCCTTTTTACTTTTACTCTTATCACAGTTTAGCGTACAAATAAACTCCTCGTTTTACTCACAGATGTCCGAACTATTCTTTCTGTCTCTCTCGCCTCTTACTGTATTCAATCTTGCTGTCTTCTCTTTAAACGAAGAACAGAAAATTAACGAAAAAATGTCCTCTCCAAGCAAGCGCCGAGAAATGGATTTAATGAAACTGTAATTTTGCTTATGGGATTCTTTTTTATTTTTGGATTAATGGGACTGTTCTTCTTTTTTTCTTTTCATCGTCTCTGGGTTTTGATTTATGTGAACTGTGTAGGCTGATGAGTGATTACAAGGTGGAGATTGTGAATGATAACATGCAAGAGTTCTTTGTGGAATTCAGTGGACCTAAAGAGAGTAAACTCTTCAATACCTATGTCTGCCTTTTCTTTTCTTTCCCCATTTAAAATTGATCTGTTTGTTTTTTGGTTAACTGTTTAACTGAATTTTCATTGATTATTCCTTTGTGGATTTTTCTTTTGTTGGTTTCTTTCTAGTTGTTTGAATAAGGAAACTTGTCGAAATTTTTATGGACTGTGCATTCTAGATTTGTACTTGCAAGTGGGGAGTAATTAGCACACACGTGAACTGATTTCTTTTTCTGGGAAAGTTTAATAGGTTCTATACTTATGATTCAAGATTCGATGTGTGTACAAAGATGTTAATTAACTTAGATTTCAATGACTTCTATTCCCATTCTCTATGCTCTTAATTGTTGGTACGGGCTGCAACTCTGTTGTTCACTGATTTCCTCTATGAGGATGGAGTGTGTAAGAAGATTGCTCTTGGCAAGGTTTATAATGGATACACGGTCTCTTATTCCTTGTGGTGTATTGTTTTTGGAATATGTTAGGTCCTTATGAGGGAGGAGTGTGGAGGATAAGAGTGGAACTTCCTGATGCATATCCTTACAAATCCCCATCCATTGGCTTTGTGAACAAGATATACCATCCAAATGTTGATGAAATGTAAGCATTTGGTGTTGCTTGCTAGCTTGTTCATCCTTGTGTCTGCTTCTAATTTTGTGTGGTGTGGCTTAGAGCTCTAAGCTTCTAACAAAAATAGTATCATTTGTTTCAGGTCCGGTTCAGTTTGTTTAGATGTCATCAATCAAACTTGGAGCCCTATGTTTGGTAGAATTGCCTATTTCAGTATTAGATTTGTATTTTATGCAAGGAGCCTCTAAATTTGTTTATTCAGTCTTGACAAGTGCTGCTATGGGGAGGAACTAAGAATTAAATCTCATTATTCCATTCCATTAAATGATTTGCAGATCTTGTTAATGTATTTGAAGTCTTTCTACCTCAGCTTCTTTTGTATCCCAACCCTTCAGATCCATTGAACGGAGAAGCTGCTGCACTAATGATGCGTGATCGCATAGCTTATGAGCAGAGAATAAAAGGTAATGACAGAAGCAGGTGGTAATTTAAATACGTTGCTTTTATTTTAGCTTGTCATTAAAAATTATGGTTCCTATTTCCTGTTTTACTAGTATTACTATTCTTTTTATTTCATTCCTCTTAATCTTTTCCTATTTCCTTCATCTGTTGCAGATATGATCAAAATGACATTTGATAGTACTTCAAAGTGCGATTGAATTTAGGTTTATATTTCATTACATGCCATCCTTTATTCTTATTTTTAAAAAATTTAGACTTACAAGTCATCTCATGCCATTCAATAACAATTGATTTCACCGATTTGAAATCCACTATTGCTCAAAAGAATGTAAATTCTGAAGCATCTTATCTGTTAGACAGAAGAAGAAATTGAAGCATTGTTATTAAGATTAGTTTAATTAAGAGCTGAATGAAAACTTCAACAGCAAGATATCTTGCTTTAAGACATACCTTCACCTTGATTTGGAACTGTCAATTATGTCATCAATGTATACACCTTGCAAAAGATTAGTTAGTTTATTATTTATTTAGCACTTGTAAAATCCAAATCGACTCTGCCTTTTAATTTCAATTAAAAAAATCCTTACTTTTGAAGTCTATACTTATGTTTGTTAACTTTCTTTTGTCCTTTTTTGAACTTATTCATATTCGATATTGATTAAAAATCTTTGGATTCCAGAATACTGTGAAAAATATGCAAAGCAAGAGGACATAGGAACCAAGCCTGAAGAAATATCCAGTGATGATGAGCTGAGTGAAGATGATTATGCCTCTGAAGATGAGCAATTTGCTGGCAAAGCTGATCTTTAATCACATGTATGCTTGGCCTTTTCACTTTCTGCATCTGTACATGATATCTGGCAGTTGCAACATGATACTCATAATAAGACTGAAGTTTTATGGAAAATTTCTGCTCTTATGTTTCTGTCTTTGTTTTCCATAGATGTTCTGTAAATTGATTTAACTGTGGATCAATGCTTAAATTAATTAATTTTCTGTTAGGGCCACATCAAGCTGCTTTTACTATTGCATTAACAGGCATATATGATAGACATCCTTGCTAATTGTCTTGCACCTTATTTGACTACACCATCTAAAAACCTTCAAATTCACCAAAATCATGGAACATTCCCATAATTCCCTATGCTCTAATCATTCTCCCACTGAGGTCAGCCTAGGTACAAAGTTTAAGTAAAATCAATAACCTCTTTAGATTTAATGACTTTCTTGCATTTTTGGAGGGTCAAATGGCAGGTCTGAATTTCCATGTAAAAGGATTTGAATCCTGTAAGTGTGTGAGAAAGCTCAAGGTAGTGAATTTCAATTTAAAAACTCCGGAATGACAGTTTAGAAAACTAATTTAACCGTTACTAATGTTCAAGAAGATCTTCGCAATATTCAGTGGACTACGGACCTTTTTCCTAATGATGCAGTAGTGAGGCAAAAATGGAAAATAGCCCTTGAAGCTTATATCCAAACACTTGATAACCATTATTCTTTGTTAGGACAAAGAGCGAAAATTAATTGGTTAAAGGGTGGAGACAGGACCGGACTTTTCTTTGATTCCATTCTTAGTAGGAGGGACTCAAACAAGATATGTTCTCCAATGAATGGTAATGGAGAAACCTTTTGGGAACAAGTTGACCTTAAAGAATTAGTGCATAATCACTCCAAACAGCTCGTAGACACTCCAAACATCTCCTAGCTACATCCAAAATCACTCACTCATCTAACAGAAATTAAGGGAGTTTATTCCAATAGTTGTATCTCAACAGCTCAAGGAGGATATGACCAGACCATTCTTTTTTATAAGGATTAAACAAACCTTATTCACTATAAACCTTAATTGGTGATTTAATGACTAAAGTTGTCATATAATTCTTTTTAAATGGAAGAGTTGAATAACACTCATATTTTCTTAATTCCTAAAATTCCAAATCTAAGTTCTCTTAATGATTTCAGGTCAAATCTCTTATTTTAATGTGATTTATAATATCATTTCTTTTGCTTGCTTCAAGATTAAAAGCGGTGAGGAAGGGCTTTATTAATGCAAGTCAAGGTCCGTACTTGGAAGGGAGAAGTATCGGAGATAATCTTCTACTAGCTTAAGAATTATTTAAGGGATATAAGAACAAAAAGCCAACAAAGAGTTGCTCTCTAAAGATTCACTTTCATAAGGTATTTTGGAATACTGGACCCTCTGTATTTTTTATTTGTATGTACTTGAATATACACCTGTATACATACTTCTTTCTTATGTATGCGTTGTTGAACTTAGAGTTCATTTAGTCCGAACTTTGATGTCTAAGTTGCTAAGTGTGTAACACGAATCCAAGTCCATTGGGCCTCGCTCATACGCCCAGGATACTGGTGTGTCTTGCATGTGTTATGGATTTACGCCACCGGCATAAGTAGTGAACGCTGGCACTGAACGCCGTTGGCGTTGAGCCGACGTAAGTGGCGAACATCGGCAATGTACGCCGACGGCGTTGAGCCGGCATACCCACTTACACTACCGGTGTTCACCCGACGTAAATACTGTAGTGTAATTAAAATTCAATCAAAAGATGGACTTACGTCGTCGGCGTACAAACACCTTTTAAACCCCTTCAGGCCGACTCTTCTCTTCATTTTAGTCTTAACCTAAAACTGTTACGCAATAGAAAAGAGGGAGAGAAGAAAAAGGGTGACACAATCGGCCACCACCATCACCTCCACCATCTTTGTTATCTTCAACCTCTACCAAACATTTTCTACCTAATTGAAGGGCAATGAACACGATTATAACAATGGATTCACCAGATTTTTTAGGAATTTCAAGAAATCGCTGGAGACAAATACAGTGAGTTTTTAGAAAAACCCTCAAATCTTACGTGCTTTGGTTTATGGCTTGAATATGGTGTTATTCGTGCTAGATTATGCATGATAAAGGGTTTGGATAATTGGAATTGGAATTCTTTGAGGTAAATAGATCGACATAAAGGTAGAGGGAAAAATTAGGGTTTCAGTTTGGGATACACCACCGACGTTGGACCGGCGTATTCTGCCAGCGTAGGCCTCTTACACCGTCGGTGTATGTGGTGTACGCCAGCAAGGTACACCGCCGACGTACATGATACTACAACGCCAGTGTTGGATGAAAAATGGATATATTTTGGGTGTATTTCAAGGTTGCTTTATTAATACATGTTATGCTAATATGCATAAAAGTTTGGGAGCCTTATATCGAGGATTTTGCATCGAGAATTAGCGAATTCTAAGGAGTGTTTACCCTCCTTCGAGGTGAGTCAGGGAACCCATATGTTTCAAATGGGACTAATACATTCCAAGACATGCATTGCATTGTTTTATGATGATTCATGTGAATCTTGAACCTAGGAAAGCATATTAGGAGTGAATCCTAGGATATGCTAGTGAACCTACATAACTGATAAATTACATTTTGCTTTCATAAACGTGCACTTAGAGTGCAGCTGCTGGCTGTAAGCTAGGGAAAATTATTTGATTTCGGTTGAATCGATAATTAAAGGTATGATGCCTTATTTGATTTAATTTGACTGGTGAGATCAAGAGTGGCCATTCGGGTGCTAGGCAAGCTCTCGTTTAGAGACGGAAGTCCTGCGAAGCTTATGGGCGAGTGCTAGTAATAAGATGTAGGTCATATGAGACTTGTGAGCGAGTGCTTGTAGTGAGGCATAGGCTTTACAAGACTTGCAGACGAGTTCTTGTAGTGAGATAGAAAGTCTTGCAAGATTCTCGAGAGACTATAATCCGGACTCACCATGGATGAAAGTCGAGTCAACACCGAGGTGAGACTATTTTTACTTGCTATTGAAAATCCCCCGGTGGGTGTGCACAATAGTTGGGTTGATTAGTGGTTGCACACATGTATGATTTGGCATGTCTCGGGAATTAGATTTTCCATGTTGTTTGCAATATGAAATTGCATGATTTTCTCATTTGGCATGTATGCTCTATGTATTGGCATGTATCCATAGGCTAGGCTTATGTGATATGTCTGGGTTAGCGAGGTAGCTCGATTACCTCGACCATTTTGGTATGTGTTTGGTTCTTCTTGTAGCATATGTTGTTCCTGCTCATTGAGTACATAGTGTACTCACTCCCTCTCATTTACCAACCATGCAGATTTCAGTTCAAGCTTGGAGCTCAGATTTGATTATGCAACTTTTGCGGTGATTACTGCACATGGGTAATTTTTGATACTTTTGTATTTCATTATTTGGGAGCTCACGAGACTAACTTGTATCTATGATTTGTAAATTGAGTTGTAACTAAATTTCAAAAATTTTATGAACTTCCGCATTGGTTTTATTAAATTTCTTTACGTGCATTTCGTTAAAAATGACATGGCGTAATGGTACTCGTAAGCCTTGCATAGTCGTATTAAGGGTATCGTGAGTATCCTTAACCCGGGTATGCAGTAGTTGTCATGTGCCCAAGGTGATTCTGAGGCGTGACACAAAACTTATTGTTGAGAACATAAACTCAATCAAGCTTTTATTTAATCAAACATTTTCTATTCTTAAATGCTACTCTTCAAGCAAAATGTCACCAATTGTAATCAGACCACTGTAGTTAAAGCAAATTAGGCTTCTCATTGCATCTTTTATGATTTTTTTTTTCTTTAAGTTTATCATTCTCTTGCCTAAGCAAAGTATTCTCATGCCTTTCCAATTTGCTATAGAGCATTAAGAAAACTACATGCAAGGACTTATTAAGCCCTAACTTTGGAGGTGGCTTCAGCATTGGTGACCGTTCATTAGAAGATAGAGTTTAATAAGGCTTATTAGGTTTATTTATAATTAATTAGGACTAATTTGTGTTAACTAAGATTAACTAGGATTCATTAAGGTTTATTAAAGTTAATAAAGTTAATCATAAATTAGGTTTAGTTTAATCGAGTGGATTCAACATTGTCACATGTGTTCCATATAATATAATATAGGTCTTAAATAAATAAAGGATCACGTTAGTAATTGAAACTTAATTGACAATCTTAACCTTATTAAGGTTTTCGTCGATTTATGATTAAAATTAGATAGTTTTGAAACTTTATGGTTTATTTTGAATGCTCTAAAATATTCGACCTATTAAAGTTAAAAAAACACTTTTTCCCCTTAAATTGTTAAAGAATAACAAAAAATTATGGAAAAAGATAACATAAAAAAGAACAATCATGTCCCTATTAAAAGCAAACATAATTAGATCCTAACATTTACACCTAAATATAAAATAGACCTTAACGTTTTACAATGTTCAAAATAAACCCCAAAATTTTAACAGCATTCAAATTAAACACTTCGTGGATGGAAAAGTAGATGGAGGTATGACTCTTCTAGTCTTCTACCAAGTTATCGATGATGTGCTAGGAATATATTAATTTTTAGTTAAATATAGGTCTCACAATGTCACGTGTGTGTCACATGACTTTTTTATATAAAAATTTTGTTAACCTTAAATAATAATAATTACACAAATATTATATAATTTATCCCATGATCTAAAACTCAATTTAATCAAAATCCAAATTTGTAAAAACTCCAATGTTATCCCTATACAACCCTAATCCTAAATTATTTTCCAATTTTTCTTCCCTCTTCAACTACGTCTTTAATCGCTTGCCTTTTGAAGCTCCTCCTATACATTTATAAGGTAAGAGGAGGTGAGCAAAACATTTTTTTTTTTAAAACAACATTAGGAACTAATCAGAGAGATAATTGACATGAAGAAGAAACTTGAGCATTTTCTATTTGTAATGAAGCAAAAATCATTTATCTGAAAGTAAAGCATGCTTCCTTTCCCTACATACTGAGCTATTGTAAAGCTAGTGCAAGAAAGCATGCTTATACAAAAACATTTTGTTGTGTAAATGTATCATTGGTGAATTTCGGGAACATGTTGTAAGAAGAAAATAAAAAAGGATAAGTCCAACAAAAAAAAGGAAAAGAAATCAGCCCATATCGTACAACATAAGTAGAAGTGAAAAGCGTGGGTGTTTTCCTAACAAACATCAAGTTGCAACACTATTAACACGGATGAGGAGAAAATATAATTCCAAATAATTGAAAGCACCAGCATGCACGGCATATAAACGTTTTCAAGGTAAAATGGCAGACGACTGAAGACAAGATGAAGAGGGAAGAGGCTAAGAAAAATTGAGAATTAATTTAGGATTAGGCATAGATGGAAATAAAATTACGTTTTAACAAAATTAGAGTTTCAATTAAATTGGGGTTTAAATTAGTGGGATAATTATATTATGTTAGTATAATTAGATCAGTTAGGGTTAACAAAATTTTAACATATTTGTTAAAAAATAATTATGAGCGTTTTCTAAAGTATTGTGGGTTCCATAAGCCATATGACATATACATGGTACTATAGAACAATGTTACGAAAATTATTTCGGATTATGTACCATATTTAGTTCTGCTCCGATATTGTATCGGTATCGGTCAATATCGGAAACTGTTTCGGGTAAATTTTTAAATTTATAAAATAGTCCCTATATTTTTTTAAAATTGCAAAAAAGTCTATTAATATATTGTACTGTATACTTTATAATTTTCCATCAACCCTTATTCCAAAAATCATAATAACAAAATTTTTAAATAACATTTATTTATTTATTTTTATTAACATTAATTTTTAGATATTTCATATATAAATAATAACCACAATTAATATGAAAAAAAGATAATTTAATCATCATACAAATATAAAATTAAGAATAATACAAAGTATTTAAAATATTATAATTTCATCATATAATAAATAATAATTACATTAAAACATCAATCTTATAATTTTAAATCATAATAATAGAAATTTATTTATTTTTATTAAATCAATCTTGGATTAGAGATAATAATTTATATTTAATTGAAACCAAAAGAATCTTATTAAAGAATCTTTAGACAAAAAAAATTAATTAGTCATAAATTAAATTTATAAATAAATTATTATTTAATTTTAAATCATTAAATAATTTAAAATATAATAAAATTATGTTCAAATTTCATTTTTATTTTGATACATATAATTGAAAAAAAACACTTTAATATAAAATAATTTTTCTAATTTTGTTGACATATTTTGTATTTAGTTGTACTATTTTACGTTTTAAAAATAATAATAATAAGTAAATTAAATATTTAGATGTGAAAAAAGAGAGGGTTAATTTTGTCTTTTAGTTTAAAAGAAAAGTGAGATAGTATACATCATAACAATAAAACCCTAAACAAGAGGTAGCCGACACTTTTGTGGAAAACTCAACTTTTTTCTATTCATCTCTTAAGTTTTCACTCTCTTTCCCTCATCTCATGTTCATCTCTTTCATTGATAGGTCTGACAGTTGTCCATGGAGGGTAGAGTGGTGATGTGGTCACGCAGTGGCGTGGTGGTGCGATGGCATGCTAGCGTGCGCGGTGGCGCGATGGTCGCAAGTAGTGGCGTGGTGGGTGGCGTGGATGGTGGCGGTTGGCGTGGATGGTGGCGGTGAGTTGTTTTATTTTTGCAATTTCATCCCTAAAAAATTAGAATTTTACGGTACAAACTAAAATTTGACCGGTATTTCAAATACGGCCAATACTGGCGTAAATGAAACCCGATATCGGGTAACGTTGTAAAACAAAACCCGATGTCAGGTTACG
>JANIMX020000528.1:3228914-3239054 GCA_024582655.2 Erythroxylum kunthianum
GTGTCGCAGTCTCTTATGGTAATGCATGCAAGCGGCCTACTATCTTTTAAATGGTATCAAGTTTAATGATAATTTTGGTCCGGGTTCACCTACCGCATATCTGAGCATTAAAATGTCCTTATCAAATATAACTGACCATTATCTATGCAATGAAATATATCTTGGCTAAAAATCACTAAAATCCATGAGCTAATGCTAACTGTGGTGTAGAGCTAAACTTATTGATGAATTTGGACATATTTATTATAAAGAATTTGAATTTAGTCATGATCACAGAAATAGCAACCTGGATGAATGATGCTTAAATACAATGTTTATCCAATCTGTTGGGTTAATGCTTGCCATGTGCAGAATCAAGAAACACCTACATAGGAGACAATTGTGAACAACAGGACCAAAGTTATAACAAATTTTAGTTTTTTCCTACTTTGTATTTGTGTATGAGTGTTCATGGTTACTTTTGCTTTTCATATATATGTGTTGAAGAGTTGTACATTGTCTATTATTTCTTGTTGCAATGGTGTTTCTTGTGCTGGACATTCTTCATTGTCATGCTTTATTCTCTGGTTTACTGTGTCAAATGAAGTTATGGATGATCTTTGATTGGAATTTTGCAGACAAAGCAATCACTTATATGCATTCATCCTGTATAGGCAGCAAGTAGATTAACCCAGGATTAACATGTGATTAAGGAGTAGACCTTACATCAGAACAACTGGTAATTGTGCCTAAATATGCCTTCCTGGTGGGGCAAGTCTTCATCCAAAGAAGATAAGAAGAAAACTAATAGGGAAAGTATAATTGTTACAATAAACCGGAAACTCAAGATCACATCAGAAGAAAAAAATAACAGCAAATCTGGAGGATCTGGCAGACATTATGGTAAAACTTGCTCAGAAAGGGTATCCAGGTCCCAAGTTCCATCAAGATCACCATCACCATCCACAAAAGTATCACGTTGTCAAAGTTTTGCAGAAAGACCTCGTGCCCAACCACTTCCGCTTCCTGCAGCAGTCAATACTGGTGTGGAGATTGGTGATTCTGAAATCATTGCTTCACCAAAAGTCAGATTAAATGGGGGTTCTAAACCATCACATCTTTTGCCCCAACCTAGACCTGGATTTGTCCCTAATAAATTGGAACATATGGATGCTGAAGATATTCCTACTGTTTCTGTTTCTACTGATAGCTACAGTGACAGTGAAGACCAATCTGACTCATGTGTGCTTAGCCCACTAACATCTGACTATGAAAATGGATATAGAACTGCTGTAAGCAGCCCTGCTAGGTGAGCTGCCTTTGTGTTTTACAGGTATTTACTTTTTTGTTATCTCTATCTGTTTCTTTGACAATATTTGAGTTTGATTTTTGCTGAAGCTTAAAACACAAGGATCATTCTCCTACTGCCATTCAGAAGAACTTAGGAGAAGTGTTGAAGCCCAGTATTCCACTCAATATTCACATGCCATCTAGGTCATCAAAACGGGCACTTTTAAGAAATCATGTGCAGAATCTCCAAATTCCTCATCGCAGCCCTTTATTCTATGCTCATGAAAGCTCCCTGTCAAGTCCTTCCAGAAGTCCGGTTGGAGCATTGAGCCCTGAGCAAGTTGTAAATTGTAGTAACTTATTGACAGGAAAAACATATTCTGATATTGGTTTACCAGGATCTGGGCATTACTCTAGTCCAGGTTCAGGTTATAATTCTGGACATAATTCAATAGGTGGAGACCTTTCAGGGCAGCTACTTTGGCTAAATAGTAGATGTAGTCCCGAATGTTCTTCAATTCCTAGCCCCATAATGACAAGCCCTGGTCCTAGCTCCAGAATACACAGTGTTGCTGTCTCCCCTTTACATCCATGGGCTGGTGGGGCTGCCTCAGAGTCACCTTCAAGCCTATCTGATGATGGGAATAAACAAAACCATCGATTGCCCCTTCCTCCTGTTACTATCTCTAATACCTGTCCTTTTTCTCCTGCATATTCAACTGCCACGTCTCCTTCACTTCCCAGAAGTCCGAACAGGGCAGAAAACCCAACAAGCCCAGGTTCAAGCTGGAAGAAAGGACGTCTACTTGGGAGGGGTACCTTTGGAGATGTATATCTTGGCTTTAACAGGTATTAAAACTTGCCTCCCAAGAGTTATAAACTTGAAGAAACACGATGCTATCTGCAACATAGTTATTAACAGGTACCATTATCATGCAAGTCTTTGCACTTGTTATTAGCAGATCTTCAAATTGAAATTTATATGATTTGTTCTTTTACATTACTTTGTTCATCATCATGAAATGCATAGTTGTGAGTTATGTACATTTTTATTATTCAAGTGGGCTGTCACTGATTGCAAAAATGCCTTCAATATGTTACTTTTATCAATACTCATATTCTCTTTTTTGTGTGTGGTTTGTAGGGAAAATGGTGAGATGTGTGCCATGAAGGAGGTTACTCTATTTTCAGATGATGCAAAATCAAAAGAAAGTGTACAGCAGTTGGGACAAGTAACATTCATTTCCATTTTTTATCTTTTCATTTTCATTGCAAAGAAGATATAAGAAATTGGTGTTTTGACCTACTGGAGTTGTCTTTCTGAAATATTTAAGTTATGGAATTGGTGCAACTCATTTTATCTTTTTTCTCTCTGATCTTCCATCCTCATCCTCAATCCTCCATCTTGAGATCTTCAGAGAAATCTGTTAAAGTTGTCTATCATATCTGGCAGGAAATTTTGCTGTTGAGTCGCTTGCAACATCCTAATATTGTGCAGTATTATGGATCCGAAATGGTAGGTAGCTCACTCTATTTGCTGCAGTTTTATAGTTTCAGTTTAACAAACTTATTCTGTTATTCTTTTCATATTCCAATTATAATTTCACTTAAAACGTCACTTCCATTTTTACCAAAACTTCAGAGACATCAGAGATTGATCTTCTGAAGAAAAGATAATTGTTGGTGATCATTTTTTCTTCTTTTTGAGTTTAGATTGAAGGGCTTGAATATGGAGAGAAATTAGAATATATGAGGTGGTAGGACTCCACTTATTATTTTTCAGCAAGATGGAAGGCTTAAACATTGGATTAGAGGTATTGGTTATGCAGCCTAATTGTGTTCCTTTGATCCATGAATAGGTGGATGACAAACTATATATTTACTTGGAGTATGTGGCTGGTGGTTCCATCTACAAACTTCTTCAAGACTATGGCCAATTTGGTGAAATAGCAATCCGAAGTTACACTCAGCAAATATTGTCTGGACTTGCTTATTTACATACTAAAAACACTGTCCATAGGTGATTCTTTGTGCTGTAACAGTCATGGTTCTGATATTTCGAAATTGGAAATTTACATTTGAAATTTCACTGTTTGTTGAAAATTTTAATCATGTGCAGAGATATAAAAGGAGCAAATATATTAGTTGACCCCTGTGGACGAGTAAAACTAGCAGATTTTGGAATGGCAAAGCACGTAAGATGTTATATAATGTGCCAATGTCTATTTATGTGAAGAAGTTTAGATATGGTATAGATTTGTTAGTACATTAGGGTTCTGCAGTTCCTAAAATTAATGCACAATGTGATCAACGAAAATGATATTGGCATAAAAATATTTCTTCAAGGCAGTTAGTTAAAAGAAAGATGGAAAGACTTGATCTTCATTTCGAGTGTATCTATATCTGTAAGATGTGCTCTTACTCCTGTTAGCTTAACTGACAACAGATTAAGGGGCAATCTTGTCCATTATCATTCAAGGGAAGCCCTTATTGGATGGCACCAGAGGTCAGCATTCTTTTCTGTTTCCTTGCCCCCATTTCACTTTATTTCTCTTGGCTCACATTGTACTTCATTTTCCATTTTGCTAAATTTCTACAGGTCATAAAGAACTCAAATGGTTGCAATCTTGCTGTTGATATATGGAGTCTTGGATGCACAGTTTTGGAGATGGCAACAACAAAACCACCTTGGAGCCAATATGAAGGGGTAAGTAAATATCAAATTAAAGAAAAAATTTGAATTGAAAAGCTTAAGTGTCTAGTATAAAAATATTTGTCAAACATAAATATATATTGTGCTTCCTTTAAAAAAATATAAATATAGGCTTCTGGTGGGAGTTGCTTGTATGCTAAAAAATGGCGTGCTTGACTTTCTCACCTGTGCTTCACTTTCTATGTTTCTTTGCTTCCTGAAAGGTTGCTGCTATGTTCAAGATTGGAAATAGTAAAGAGCTTCCTACTATTCCTGGTCATCTGTCAGATGAAGGAAAGGACTTTGTAAGGCAATGCTTGCATCGGGACCCACTGCATCGTCCTACTGCTGCTCTACTTTTAGAGCACCCTTTTGTCAAGAATATTGCTCCACTAGAGAGGCCAATTTTTAATGCTTTTCCTTCAGAAGCAATGCCAGCAGTTTTGAGTTCAAGCAGATCAATGGTATTAGAATTTTCATCATTATTCTTCATTTATCAGATTGCTTATTCAAATTCCTTTGTTTATTTGGCATTTTTATCTTGTTTTTCTGGTTTTATATCTCTAGTATAACTGATTGGATTGATCTTGAAATTAGGGCATTGCTCATGCAAAAAAACTTTATGGCTATGACTCGGAAGGGATTGACATCAATCAATCTAGAGTCTTGAGAACTGGTTCACGATCCAGGTCTCTATTTTCTCCTCTACCCCTCTTCTAACCCACATGTCCCTCATGCATATACGCGCTAGCACACATGCACAATGCACCCTCATGCATCCACAAGGACATACCTAAATGTGTCTCATGAAGTTGTCTACTCATATTTTAGGCTCTGCAGACTGACTAGTGGAGACAATAAATCAGTGGATTGTGCATTTGGGTATCTTTATTTTGTTTAATTAGTACTTAGTGTATACCTTCAGTATACTAGTCAATACTGTGGTTGTGGCCTAAAGTAAGGAATGTTCCCATTGTTGCAAACAAATTCTTCAAATATCTGCTGCATCAATAGAAAGCAATATAGGTATTTATTGGCGGTATCCACTTCAAGTTTCATAGTTGCTTACTCTAATTCATTTCCTCCAATATCCCATCTCATAATTTTCAGTGATGTCCATACGCCAAATAATGTATCAAGATCAGCATCCCCTGTCGGGAGTCCTCTTTTACATGTGCAGTCGCCGTGGCATATAAGTGGAAGGATGTCTCTGTCACCTTTATCTAGCCCTCACACTGAATCTGGTTCATCAACACCTGTCTCTGGTGATAATAGCGCACTCCCATTTCATCACTCAAAACAGGATACGGTATACCTGCAGGGAAATACTGGAATCCTGCCAAGGTCCCAAAACAGTTTTTGCACCTATCACTATCGGCCCGCCTTGGCTGATTGCATATCTCTGCAGCTGAGAGATCATGTGAAGTTCAAAGATTCCCAACACTTATATCCAAGTCTTTCACTGCTTGGCCACATGAATCCTTGAGAAGAGCAGCACACTCTGTTATTTCAGATATATTCTGACACTATTGGTTGAGAGTCAAAAGTGGATTGAGCAAGTTGACAAAATACTTTCGGTGGTCGTCCAAAAAAGGTTGATTGAAGGGCTCCAGCTTTCATTCAATGTGCAGCAAGATCATATGGAAAATTGGGAGGTAGCAGTTGAATAGTTGTGGTGCTTGTCTACACAGGCCATGAACATGTCCTGGCAGTGGTGAAGCTTCCAGCGAAGAACAAAATATTGAAGCTAATTTTCCTCTTTCTTTGTGGGTTGCAACAAAGATGGACTTGTGGAAACACATTCGGCAGTGTACAGTCAAACCGGTTAGATTAGATAACTGTTGATGCTATTTCACGTGAACCACAGGATCACAACTAACAGCCATAGCTTGAACTCGTTCACTTGTGTTCTCCATTTACCATTATTAAGGTAGGAGCATGTCGATGAGAGTTGGTAACATATTACTGTAAAGAGAACGGGGTAAAAGCTGGAAGTCCAGTTGTTGAGATGTAGATAAGAAGGAATCTGTTCTTTTTCATATCAGTTGGTAGTAGCACAGGATAGAGATAATGGGGTTGTCTTGTCTCTACAAAATGTTATACCTCCATACCAATACTTTATAATCTCAAATCCACTTTGTAAACAATTATCCTGCGGTGGTGAACAAGGAGGAAAGTGCCAATTATAATTATAGCTTCTGCACATATATTGACCGCATGCTCAAATGGCAAAAGTCCGTTTATGTCAACATTTGGTCCTCGATGCAGTATATTTGGCATGATGATGAACTTAATGTACATCCCTATTGCTTAAATAAAGTTAAATGATGAACTTAACGTACATCCCTCATAGATGAGATCTAAGTTTCAAGCGAACAAAAAGGAATATGAAATTTATTTTAAAAGGGATACAATTTTCAATAGAAACATTAGTGAAACACTAAATCATCACCACACTTATTTTATTTCGTCTTACCATCATCGATGATCATAAATACAACAATCCAACAAGCTAATACAACAAACTACGTTGGAAGACTATCGTCACATCACTGATTTTACATTGGTGCAAGTACAGATAGTGTACAACTCAAGAGTTGGTCAAGCTCAAGGTGAAATCCCAAACTTTTTTGGCCAAATCTTCATCCTTAGCCAGAGGGCTTGGCTCAGCTATGTTGCAGTCCTTAAAATATTCTCCGCTAGCCCCCTTAAGTTGTGGGTGCAATGCAACATAGCAAGTTGTTGCTGCTCCCTGCATAATCAGTCCCATGAAATGAATTAGAGTCATTCTTTAGAAATTAATTTAGACACTAAAGCCATGGATGGTCAGAAATTTTGCATTTGCGTCGTGTCATATTCATTAAAATTGCAGATTCTCTTAAAAAGCGAACAACAGTTACCTGCTCAACACTCTTGTAAAAAGGCTTAAGCAGCATAGCTATTAGTACTGCATGAAACCAAATGAATTGTGAAACCGAATGTATATATTTTTCTAGTCAATGGTTATAAAAAATTATGCTGAGGATTATACCTCTAATACCACCACCACTGCGTATTGCGTTTGTATTAACTCCTCCGGGATGAACAGCATTAGCAGTAATGTTCACCCCTTCTTCCTGAATCACAAATAAGAAAAGAGAATGGCAAAATTATAAGATCATATGCCAAGTCTAGTCAACAACTCAAAAAAGTTATATGAGTACCTTAAAGAGTCGTGTAAGCTCTTTAGCAAGCAAAATGTTGCCAAGCTTGGCGTGTCCATAAGCACGGAAAGGACTGTACCTGTCTCGGTAATTCCATATAAGTGCTTCTTAATTAAAAATATGTTATTTTAAGCAATTAAAAATATAAAATCACCAAAAATAGAGTAATCTTGAAGGTTACTTTGATCTGTCATTGATTTTTTCCAGTGTAAATCCTTCACGGGTTGCGAAAGAGTGACCCATTGAGGATACGTTAACAATCCTCCCTTCTCGTTTGCTTTCACGTGCAGTCTTTTTCATTGTATCCAACAACAGGTAGGTCAAAAGGAAAGGACCTGCATGGTGAAAGATTTTTGCAAATCACTTCTTTAAATAGGGAATTTCGGATAAAGAAACATTAAATGTTCTTAAGTAATTTTGATTTGTATTTCATTATATTTTGTGAAAGATTAGCTTATCCAAAATTTTAGTTCAAATTAGGATTAAGTTAGAGGACCAAAATTTATTTACTTGTAATTTATTTTTTTTGTTGTTGTGCCTTTTAATAGCTTCTTTCAATTTGAAATCAGGAATTCTAATGAATCTAGCACAACGTACCAACATGATTAGTTGCAAAGTCCAGTTCGATGTTGTCTTCTGTAAGTGAGAAACTAGATGGGAAAATGCCTGCATTGTTACTTGCGGGAGGAACAATAAAGAAAATATAAGAAAACAATGGATTTTAAAGTAAATGAACATAGTTAAACATTGGTAAGATAGGACAAATTGCTAATTTTCAACAATGAAATGCTAACATGAAGCAAGGACTGAAACGAGAAGTTAGTTTTCTTACATGAGAAGATTGAGGGGACGGCCAGAAGCTATATACTCTGATGCAAATTTTCTGATTGATGTGAATGAACTAAGATCTAAGTGCATGACATCAATCTTAGCATTTGGGATTTGATTAAGTATTTCTTCCTTCACTTTATTGCCACCATTAACATTCCTCACTGCCATAACTACATGTGCACCTCGCAGAGCAAGAACACGCGCCGTTTCCTTTCCAATCCCATGTGTTGTTCCTGGAGTCATGAGATTCATGTAACACACTTCCGGTAATTGTAGCTAATTTAGTTATTCCTACAGTCCACCGGATACATTACGTAAAATCACCGGTGGGGTTGTTAGATTATTTGAATATGATATCAGTAATAAAAAAAATTATAGATTCAGATAAATAAACTTTTATAAATCGCATTTGAAAACACTCTCCCTATTCTACTGGTAGTTGTTGTTGATGGTATCAGCAAAGTAAGACAAAATTTACTCACAACTACGCATGGTTTTTGTATCCAACTTGATAAATCCTGCACCCTACAACTTTGCTTAAGACTAGGTCTACTCAAGGTCTGAAATATCTTAACCCATGATAAATTTCTGTTTATAAATCAACATTTAAAAACAAACAAGCAGCTACTACAAGATTACATATAATTAACAGTTATGATGAGATATTAGGAGCAAACCATATATATCACCTGATTAGTTCTATTCATTTCTCAAATAACTAGACAAGGCAAGGAAATATATTCTACTGAAGGAACATAGCAAATAAAAGCAAACCGGTGACGATTGAGGTGAGGCCAGCAGCATCAATTCCTTGTGTAACCTCCTCAGCCGTGGAAGAACCTGAGAACCCAGATGGTCCTTTCGACCAAAACACACCCATCTTCGTCCCTGCTGATTGATTATCCTTCGTTGATACAAACTTAGTATATTCTTCAAGAATGACGCAGGCTATTATATAAGAATTGAAGTAAACCAAATGTTATCTGTTGTCCTGTAGGTAGGACAGATGACAATTACAATTATCTAATATTTTAACGATGAAGGTATCCTAGAAATGTCAAGATTCTACAATTGATGCAACTTGTTTCAATAAATAAATATTGACGTAACTTTTCATACATGAGATCAGATGAGTCAAATTAAATTATAATAAGTGTGAAAGATTGATTTATGAAATTTTACTTATAAAAATCGATCTACAAATGTAAACAAACTACAAATTCAATCAGTTATCAACAATTAATTAAAAATCAATCAATTTTACAAAAGTCATGCTCAATTTTAATTATTATCATATTTGAAAATTCTTTCTCTTATGTTTCAGAGTTTATTATTAGCCATCTTGTTTTCATTAGCTGTCACCAAAAGGAGTAGTTTCTTCTAGATCCCAATTGTTTATGGGATCCAGGAGAGTAAGTAAAACAAATTTACGTCCAAGAGACGCTACATTTATAATATAATTTCGGTATACAAGAGATATATTTTTGAAAAAGGCACTTAATTATTTAATAATGTTTTTAAAACTTATCAAGTTCTTTAAAAAATAAAGAAAACATTCTATTTACAATATCTTAGTTTAAAACAATTACAAAAGTTTATTTAAAGATTAAGATATTTTCTTTAATTAGATGAAAATTCTCTTAATTATGAAAGGATTTATACATTATGCACTATATGTAATTGAACATCCAATGATTAAATCTCGAATTAATTGACACAAGAAATATTTCAATGATATAAGGATACAAGAAATATTTCAATGATATGCTTTTTTTTTTTTAAATAACGCTGTAGGTGCACCAGAAGATCTCAACTAGGTTGACACCCCCTTAGCACCTATTCATCATTTAGCTCCCTAGCATTCAATTTGTATTAAAAAGTAAGCAACGAGAATTTAAAACAATCCAATGAGGAAAACATAACAATAAGAAAGCTAGGGAGGACTATCGAAGACGAAAATTCTCCCTACCACAAATATCAAAAGCTACTAATGATTCTCAAAAATGGGGACACGAAGGCCACCAGTGTTGGACTTGAAGAGATAAAGCCTCCTGTGAGAGACGATCCGCAGCAGAATTACCTTTCCGATAAATATGCGAACAAGTCACCTGCATTGAAGACAACCGCTCTAGACAGGTAGACCAC
>JANIMX020000528.1:3396580-3409776 GCA_024582655.2 Erythroxylum kunthianum
GTTTTTAAACCACGAACGTGCTTTCTCAGAAGCACCAAGCCACGATCGTGGTTTAAAAACTATGAAAGTGCTTTCTCAGAAGCACCAAGCCACGATCGTGGTTTAAAAACATGTTTTTCTTGTAAACAGTCTGAAATATTTAGACAAAAATGTCATAACATAAATCTAGACTTATTAAAAAATAATTTCGAAAGAGTATACCTGAAAATTAGTAACAACTATTATCCGATCCGAGGCCTATATAAAATCACAGTTTTCTTAAGACAAATTCGCTCTCTCACGGTACAGTGATTCCGACAACGTTTGTCTCCCTGGATACAACAAATCTCTAGTATTTCGTATTTAGCACCTACAAAATACTCTATACGAACTTGCAATTGCCTTTTCTCTGTCACCCAGATTCAATACAAAGAAAACCACTCTTTTGTAATAGATTTCACTCTTATTTTCTTTGTTTCTTCTTCTATATCTTTCAAGACAAAACCTTGGCTCCTTTTATAGCCAAGTATTATAGAAGGTTACAAATTATGTATTAATGCTTAATAAAGCATAATAAAACACAATAAAATATCATAAAACCTAATAAACAACTATTTAATTTATTCAATTAATTAACATTGTAACGTTACAATTCTAACAAATTCTAGTAAAACTAAAATTATATTTTTTATTTTGTGAGCTCACGTGCAACATAAAAAATGACATATGCACTTTTCATAACAAAGGGTTGACAAAGATGTTAAGACAAGATTTAAATTGAATACTTGTAAAATATTTTTTTAATGTGTTAAAATGTTTAAGTTTAAATTGAATTTTAGTAAAAATATTAGAGTCTAATTTGATCTGTTTACTAAAAAATAACTTGGCAAATGCTTCCTTCTTTAGTAAGAAGATCATGTTGAAATTTTATGTGGTCATACTGAGGTGCTTATACAAACCTCATCACATGGGTAACATTCAATAGAATCATATATTTTATGTTAAAATAATTAGATATATACTTAATAGAATATATATTTTAAAATTTAAAAACTGATAAATATTTTTAAAATAATAAATATATTAATGATAAGTGAAACTAGATGAAAAGTTTGCTTATTTTACCATATATTAATTAACAAGGATTAACATAGAGATAAAGGGACTAAGGAAATAGTATTAATATATAAAAAGCGAACCCATATAAAGAAAAGACTTCTGCGAGGTGGTGAGGCTACTAGCATCAATTCCATTCGCAATCTGCAGATTGATTTATATAGCTGAAACCCTACAAATCTTCCTGATTCTAAATCAGACAAACTTTTAAGATTAGTCTGATGTTGTAAAGACGTCATTGGCTATATGATGTACAAATGGAAGCTGATACGTAAAACAATTTAACGTGCTATTTGAGTATTATCATATGTTAAGCACAGGTACTGAACAAGTCTTGCTAATGTATATTAGGATCACTGAGAATTGATCAAGCTCAAGCTGAAATCAACAAAGCCTTTTGCCATATTCTTCATCTTTGACCAGAGCAATTAGTTTAGTTATATTACTGTTCTCGAAATACTCGCCACTAACTTGTGGATGCAATGCCACATAGCACGTTATTGCTTTCCCCACAAACATAGCAAAAAACAAACAGAACGTAATAAAGGAGCAAGACAACTGGGCAGTGAAGCTTAACAGATAATTAAATTAAAATTTATCGCTATTTGCTAAAGCCACTAGTGCACTGAACATATTCTTCAAAGAGGTGTTATGCACTGCAAGGTGTATGATTTTATCAAGCCAATATATGATTACAATTATGACATGATTATCTAATTTTTGTTTGATTTTTAAACATAATTGATTGATTTCAACTTGTAGGCGTGAGAACATTTATTTTTATATATAACAAATAAATCAATCGATTGATTGATATTTTGTTCCTACATTTTATTCTTGCTATTCCTTTTTGCTGTGTCGTCTGGTTAGATTGTTTTCCCAATACGCTCATGGACGTTGTAATTATCTTTAATTTTATCTGAAGTTAGCTTTGTCTGTGGAAAAGTGATTAAAACAAAGATAAAGGAATCGATTGAACTTCTACATGAAGTTAAATGACCAGCTTAATGTACATTTCTTATGTATGAGATGTAAGTTTTCAAGTGGAACAAAGAGGAATCTAAGTTCCATCTTCAAAGGGGTTATCTAACTTTCAACGGAGGCATTGGTAAAAGACTACATCACCACACTGAATTTATTCAATCTTAATATCGTCGACGTTCATAACTCCAAACAAACCATGTTCATAAATACAACAAACTCTAGTGGAAGACTACATCGTCTTATATTGTTCTAAGTGCAGATAGTACATAACTCAAGGATTGGTCAAGCTCAAGGTGAAATCCCATACTGTTTTAGCCAATTCTGCATCCTTAGCCAGAGGGCTTGGTTCAGCCATGTTGCAGTCCTTAAAATATTCTCCACTGACTCCCTTAAGTTGTGGGTGCAATGCAACATAACAAGTTGTTGCTGCTCCCTAGATGATCAACCCCATGAAAAAGAATTATAGTCAAAGTTTCTAAATGGAAGCTATAGATAGTCAGAACTTTGCATTTTTGATTTATCAATCATTAGAAGTTCAGATTTTCTTGAAAATAAGCAACATTTACCTGCTCAACACTCTTGTAAAAAGGCTTAAGCATCATAGCTATTAGTACTGCATCAAACCAAATGAATTCAGAAACAGAATATATATGTTAGACAATGAATTAAAATAATTATATTATCTGAGGATTATACCTCTAATGCCACCACCACTGCGTATTGCATTTGTATTCACTCCTCCGGGATGAATTGCATTAGCAGTTATGTTCACCCCCTCTTCCTGTATCACGAATAAGAAAAGTGAATAGCTACTTTGCTTATAAGAACTCCTAGATGCAACTAACATGAAGCACTGATTAAGTGTAGTTTGAAAAACTCCAATGAGGTTTAATATATTATGCCAAATTTATATCACATAATGAATTAGAGAAGTTTCCTGTAGAGGCGCTAGAAAAATTAAGTTACATCCAAATCTTACTTACATTATATAGATCTATATATAGTAATTTAAAATCAAGATATTACCTGTGAATACTTACAAAATATATGTTGTTAAATATTTATAGTTTGGAAGACGAATATTTTAAATCAAAATGTGTAATAACAAAGTAATGTTATTCCGACATAAATTAGTGAACTCATTACGAAGAGAATAATCTCTAATATCATTTTCAGAATTTTAAGTCTAGTAATATATCCACTTATAAACTTAAATAACAACTTGAATACCTTAAAAAGCCGTGTAAGTTCTTTAGCCTGCAAAATGTTGCCAAGCTTGGCATGTCCATAAGCACGAAAAGGATTGTACCTGCCTCAGTAAACACATATAATACGGTTTTACAAGATTAAAAATCCTTTTAAAGTCCTATTCAATTAAAATTATGGTTAGGATACTTGATTTCAAGCAAGTAAAATTAGAAATCTCCAAAACTGAGAGTGATTTTGAAGGTTACCCTGATTTTTCATTGATTTTTTCTAGTGTATATCCATCACGAGTTGCATAAGAGTGACCCATTGATGATACGTTAACAATCCTCCCTTCTCGTTTGCTTTCACGTGCAGTCTTTTTCATTGTATCCAACAACAAGTAGGTGAGAAGGAAAGGACCTGCATTTTCAAAGAATTTTTAAGTTATTTCTTTAATTAGGAATTTTAAGATATATAAACTTTCCATGTTCTTAACCAATCTTTAATCACATTTCATTATTTTATAAATTTTTATTTGTTTGAGTCTTCTTAGCATTAGATATAAAATTCATACTCAATATTCAATTTGTTTAAACTGTATGTACAAAAGATAAATGTCAATCATTATATTCTATAATTATTAATAAGTTTACCTTCAACATTTACAAAGAATAATTTCTTCAGAAATAGTGTAACAGTTTTAATTGAATTTTATTACACATATATTGATTATAGTACTTTTTTTATATTCCAAATAGCAATCATGTTCTTTTTTTCTTTTTCAAAACAACCTCAAAAGAGTTACTTATAAGGATTACATTACAAAAACAAAGTAAGCAAATGTAAACAGTAAACACTATAATAAAAATTAGAATCAAGGTGGAGTAGTATTAAAATTTTGTTTGTTTTTTTTCCCTTACTTGCATTTTATTTTTATTGTGCTTTCCTACAGCTTCCTTCAATTTGTAATCAAGAATTGTAGGAGAAATTGTTAGCTTAAACGATGAAAATGCATACTCATGAATCTGGCTCTCAACTTACCGACATGATTGGTTGCAAAATCCAGTTCTATGTTGTCTTCGGAAAGTGAGAAGCTAGTTGGGAAAATGCCTGCATTGTTACTTCGGGAGGAACAATAAAGAAAATATTAAATATTGCTTAGTGCTATAAAAATGAATATATATATATATATAATTAAAGATTGCAAAGATAGGACCAGTTGCAAACTTTGAACAATGAAATGGTAACTTGAGCTAATGACTGAAACGAGAACTTGCTTGAAGTTAGTTTTCTTACATGAGAAGATTGAGTGGACGGCCAGAAGCAATGTACTCTGATGCAAATTTTCTGATTGATGCAAAGGAACTAACATCTAAGTGCATGACATCAATCTTAGCATCTGGGTTTAGATTGAGTATTTCTTCCTTCACTTTATTGCCAGCGTTAACATTCCTCACTGCCATAACTACATGTGCACCTCGCAGAGCAAGAACACGCGCTGTTTCCAAACCAATCCCATTCGTTGTACCTGAAATCATGAAATGTAATACACTAGTATTTAAAGTTAAGTGAAGCCTTTGCGCTTCTTTCTGGTGTTAGTATCTATAGAATATTTATTATTTGAAATTGTTAAAACAAGTCAATAACAATTAGGATTGACTAAAACTTGTTGTGAGAATTAGGGTTAACAATTAATCCAGTCCAAATTTTAGGTAAACTCGAGTTAGAATTATATATTAAAAAAAGTTATTGAATTGAATTAATTAACATGATATAATTTGATTATAAGAAGAATGTCATTTCACTATAAAAAATAAATAGGAACAACAAATTTTTATATATTTAAATAACTAAATTTTAATTTAGTAATTCTTGTATTGTTAAATTATTAGCTTAGACATGCTTTAGCTCATGTGTGAGCCTTTATTTGTAAAGTATTTTGTGTGATTTCTTATTTCCTTCAATTCTATTTATCTTTTTTTTAACTATAGACATAATTAGTTATGTTTGTGTATATGAAATAACTAACATATATAAGTTTTTAAATTTGGATAGTTATAATGATAAAGTTTCCTCTTTTTCACTTTCTTTCTAGAATTACGTATTTACTTTGTAACAAAATTAATTCCCTCCTTTGTATGTGCTATTTTATTTATTGTCGATATCTAACTTATCAAATTAATCTTAATCTTAAACTTTTAGTGTCTCCTTTTTCTTATTATTTTCTTCATTAACATATTTTTATTTATATTTCTTTCCTTTTAATGAATGTCATTTTTTTATTCACTAACTCTATAAATATTCATGTAATATTTCATTTTAAGCAAGAGGTAAGAATAACATTTATATTGTAATAGTACTCTTCTTTCATTGTTTGTACAAGTATATAAGTGTTATTGAGCTTATTATTTTTCTAATAAAGTTTTATCAAAGCCAATTATGCAATCAAAAAGAGTCTTCATGTCTTCCTAATATCCACAATTCATCAAACTCAATTATAAGAATTGAACAGCTAAGATTAATAGTATTTTTATGTTGTAAAAGTAATTTTATCCACAAATCATTATCCGTTTACAAGAAGTATGAGGGCGAGCCTTGGAGTAACTGGTAAGGTTACTCATTTGTAACTGAAAGGTCACGGGTTCGAATCAAGAAAATTGTCTCTTCGTAAAAAAATACAAGGAGAATACTGCGTACAAATGATGTCTCTCACCAAACCCTCGCAAAATGGAAAAACTGGGTTGCGGTTGTGGATGAGATGTAATTAACAAAGGTTGTGCAAAGTAATGTTTTTAAAATCTTACCAAAAATAAAACTAGCAAGATAAAAGGTTTAAAAGTTCAACCAATGTTAGACTGTTATAAAAACGTTATATAATAAAGATTGAACAAACTTAAAAATAAATAAATAAATAGGATTGAAGAAAGAGACTATCTTTTCTTATCAAAGAGATTGAAGTTTAATTATAAGGAGAGCATTAAAAGAAAATTAACAAGTTTATTCTGGTTTATAAAAGCTAGTTAGTTTACGAATCAATCGGTTAATTAATGAATTGATCGATTTTAATAAAAATAGTTATTAAGGTAAAATGAATCAATAAGTTGAATGGCTCAAGACTTTTAAGATTGAATCGACCGAATCAGTTCAATTTCTAAATTGTTTGCCCAAAGCCTTAAATTAAAGAAAATTTAACTCAAACTAGAAAGGAAGTTGCAGAGAAGGAAAGGGAGAAAGATTAAAGTGCACTCATAGGTTGGATAAAGAAATATTTGAGAAAATAATCAACGAGACCACATTAAATAAGGCATTGGAAACACGTTATAATTTAGATATGAGAGTTGATAAGGTAAAGAATGAGAGACTTTAAACTCTAAGAGTTGAGTTTGAGACACTCTAAATGAAGAATGAATAGTCTATTTTAGAGTACTTCACAAGAATTTTAGAAGTGGTGAATCAAATGAAGAGGCATGGTGAAAATATCTAAGATGTTCAAGTTATAGAGAAGATCTTACAATCTCTCAACTCGAAATTCAATTATGAATAATATGAGCAATACGATTGTTAATAAACTAAGTGGATTTTTACTAGCTCATTGAGAAACGATGAATTGCAATGAGAAATAATGTCGTAAAATAATACTTACTAGCAAAATTGTCTTTAAAGTCTAAAAATTATTACATATAATTTAGTGAAAAAGACAATTCATACATAAAATTGGACAAGGTCATGGACACATTAAGGTCCAGGTGAAAGAAAGAGGTGAATGAGACTCTTCTGGTGAAATCATCCCCAAGATCCTCAATGTAGTCAATAAAGGGAAAGAGGAAGAGGAAGAGACAAATATGGCATAAATAATAAAAGGAGAAATGACAAAACCAACTTGAATGTTACTTGGGTGACAAGCATGGCTATTATTCTAAATTCTTTGCAAGGATGAAGATAAGGTAAAATTAGTATAAGCTAATAAAAATACAATTGAGAAAACTTTACTACTTATAGTAAAGAATGAGCCAAAAGGTGAAAAGAGCATAGGCTACCTTAATAATCCAGCTAGCAATCACATGATATGTGATAAAAGCAAATTTATTAAATTAGATACCAAATTGATAAGGTCGTACACTTTGGTGATACTATAAAGGTGGAGATCAAAGACAAAGGTATGATTTTGCTTTTTTCAAAGGTGGTAATAAGCTTCTCTCTAATATCTTATTCTAAAACTAAAAGTTATATTATAAGCATTAGCCAACTTTAGAAGAATGGTTTGTCAAATTCATACGAAGGGTTATACTCTTTATTCAAAGTCATAATGTTAATCTTATTGTCAATGTGACTTTGACTAGTAACATGATGTTTTTATGGAACTTATACGCTATAAAGGTCATATGTTTGAATATTGGTGTTAATGATTCTTCATGGATATGACGTGTTAGATCTAATTAAATTTTAAAGGACTCAAAACTTTAAGACAGAAGAAGATGGTGAAAGACATTTCAAAAGTATAGATCATCCTAAAAAAATATGTGAAGCATGTTTGCTTAACAACAATTCAATGAAAGCTTTTCATAATAATCAATTTCAAGATCTACTATGTTCCCTTAACTTATTCATGTAGATTATTTTGGTCCCATCAACCCTTTATCATTTTATAAAAGTTCTTACTTTATGCCCTTTTGTTGATGATTATAATAGATAAAATTCAAGTTTAAAAAGAAAGTGATTTGAGATTAAAAATTTAAGAACTTATAGATGTGGAGAATTTACTTATATCAAATTTATAAGATGTGTTAAGTTCTTTTCGTCCTCTTATAGTGATATCCCAATAAAATGAAGTAATGAAGAAAGAAATGAACAATCATGTATATGGAGAGAACTATAATAGAGTTCTAGATTGAAGCAATTACATGTGTGTTTTATCTTTTAAATCATATTATAATAAATAACTTTAAAGATGTCACTCCAAAAGAAGTATAGAGTGAAGTTAAAGCTTTTACATCACATTTAGGAGTGTTTTTCTCTATTGCATCTGTGCATATTTAAGAATGAGAAAAGATTCATTTGATGATCAAAGAAAGAAGTTTATTTTCTTTAGATATGATAAAAGTTCAAATAGATATAAGTTGTTCAATCTAAGCAATGGAAAGATTATAGATGTTGAATTTAATGAAAAATATTATGGGATTAGAGCTCTCAAGTAGAGTGATATTATTATTTGCTTCATATTTTAAAGATGAATTAGAAAATAATTTTTTTGAAGAAGTCAGAAGTGATTTCTTCTCCACTAACCTCACCAACTCTCTATCTCTAGCATCATCATCCACACTCAAGTATCATCATCAACCATATCTTCACTAATAATCTTAGGGCCTCAATGATATTAAAGACTTGAATTTTTTTATAAAACTCCTATGTTGCTTTATGTACTTGCATATATTGTGCCTTTAAATTCTAAAGATGTCAGTAAGAACAAGAAGTGGATTCATGAAATGAATGAAGAAATTTAAGTCATAAAAAAATAACACATAGGAACTAGTTTCTATTTCAAGTATTATCAAGCCATTAAAGTCAAATGGATATACAAGATCAAGAAAAAATGTCAAAGATGAAGTGGAGAGATATAAGACAAGGCTTACTGTCAAAGGGTACAAGAAAAAATAAGATATTAACTACGAAATGGTATTCACCTTTGTTTCTTGCTTGAAAATAATTCATTTATAAATGCTTCTCAGAATTTTTGAAGGATCCATCAATTAGAAGTCAAGTCTTCTTTTTTTCAATTATTATTAGAAGAAGAAGTCTATATGGAGCAATTAATGAGATATATTGTTGAAGTTAAAAAAGGCATTATATGGACTCAAACAAGCAAAAGAGTTTAGAACAATTGAATGCACAAAATTTTAGAGAGAATAGTTTTACTAAATGCTTATATGAATATTTATGTTAAAAAAATAAGGATAATCTTTTTTTATATCTATATCAGCGATCCTATCTTTACATGCAGTAATCTAAAGAAGTTTGAAAAGTTCAAAAATTCCATAACCCAAAAGTTTGAGAAGAGTTGCATAAGGTTGATTTTTTACTACGTGGGAATTAAAGTAGAGAAAATGGAGGATGAAATTTTCATCATTCAAGAAGGCTATGCAAAGTAGGTACTTAAGAAGTTCAATATGTTATACAATAAGTTAGTAAACACTCATATAGAGTGTGGAATAAAACTCTCCAAGTTTTATGAACATTAGAGTGTAGATCTAACTTTATTCAAAAGTCTTGTGGGAAGTTTGAGGTAATTAACTTACATAATGTCAAATATAATATTTTTCAGTTGGACTTGTTAATTGTTTTATGGGTATGTCTTCTATAGTTTACTTAGTCAAGAGAATTTTTCGATATCTCAAAGATATAATTGACAATTGCATATTTTACTCGTCTTCTAAAGACTTTAATTTGATGGTTTTATAATTATGATTTTAATAGAGATTTTGATGATAGGAAAAGTACTACTGTTTTAAAAAAAAAAATACAATCACTTGCATTTAAAAAATAACTTATCATAACACTCACTACTTATGAATCGAAGCATGTTGTAGTTTCTTCTTATACTTGTCATGCTATATAGTTGAAAAAATTGTTAAAATAGTTACATATAAAGTAAATTGAAGCAACAAAGTTCATAACTGATTATATGTTCGTCTACGCTTTAGCAAAGAATATAATGTTTTATGATAGGAATAATTATATTAATACAAGTTTTTATTTTATTCGAGAATGCATTAATAGAAGGAAATTAACTTGGAGATTATGAAGTCTTGATCAAATTGCTCATACTTTCACTAAACCCCTGATGATGTTTTTCATAAACTATAAATAATGCTTGAAGTAATACAAAAATCAAGTTTATTAAAAGGTATAGAAAAATAACTTACTTTTAAAAGTACAAGTAGTTGAATAACAACTTTAAAAAAGTAGTTGAATAACAACAACAACACAATGAGAGTCTAGCTAAGCGAGTTCTGGAAGGTCCAAAAGTACACAGTCTTATCCTTAACTGATAAAAAGGTTGTTTCCGATAAACCCACTTAAAAATATATAAATATATGCATATTAAAATAATAGAATAAAATTTAAATTACATAAAAGATAATAATACTAATAATAAATACATAAAAATAAACAAACAAATAAATAAATATGTATAAAAATATAAAAATATATACATAAATAATAAAATCAATATTACAATAGATATAAAGCAAGGTTAAAAATAAGAATAAAAAGATAAAATAGGTAAAAAAAAGTATTGAATAAGCCAACATAATCAATCCAGAAGATTTAAGAGATTATATAAATTTATACGTGTCTAGATTCAAACAAACCTAGCTTTGATTCGTTTGAAGTTACACAAAGAGGGTTATGATGAAATAAAAGATAAATAAATTAGTTTTTTTTATTATATAAATTTTATTCATTAAAAATAATTTGTGTTTGTATTTTAGTATTAAATGACTTTAAGTTAGTACTCTAAAATCATTCATTAACTCTATAAATAATTATGTAATATTTAATTTTATGTAAGATAATAATAAAATTTCTATCCATTAAGTTGCTTGCTTCTAACTTTATTTAATCACCACTTCCGGTTTATGGCTTCTGTTACATTTTGCTTCGTCGTCGCTAGCAACCTGATGGTCAGGTTTTGGTTGGAAATATGGAGGAAACCTGAAAGCTTTTGTCAGGAGAGAAAACAAGTTGTTCGACGCTTCTGGGTCTTCTTGCTTGCTTGTGATTCTGTAGTTTTCGACCGTGTTTGACAGACAGCTCGCAGGTTTGATTATTGAAAGGAAGAGAAATAGGATTATTGGACGCAGGCGTATGTTGGATGGTATATGAGTTCAAAGCGGAGAACTCTGGGTTTCTTATGCAGGACTTTGAAGAGTTATACAAAGTAAAAGTCTTTTCGGCTTTTGGTTTTGTAGGGATTTGTTTTCTGGGGTTTTGGTTAGATCTGGTATGTTCCAAGGTGGGATCTTTTAGGTTATGTTCTTGAGAAAGACACAGCCACCCAATAATATTCTGGCCAACTCCTCGTATTCCGACTAATAACATGTTCTACTAACCAGCTTCATCATAAACTCATAACAACTACTACTAGTATTGATTGAAAGTGTGACAACAATTTTAATGAGACATTAGGAGTCAGTATATCAGTTAATAGTTGCTTTCATTTCACAAATATAAAACAGGTACCAGAGAAAAATAAAAGCAGACCTGTGACGATGGCAGTGAGACCAGTAGCATCAATTCCTTGTGTAACCTCCTCAGCCGTGGAACATCCTGAGAACCCAGATGCTCCTTTAGACCCAAAATTCCCCATCTTCGTCTCTCCTGATCGATTCTCTCTCACTGATACAAACTTATAGTATATATTATTGCATGTTCATCAAGGACGACTTAGGTAATATATAAAAAGTAAAGCAAACCTTATCTTCGGTCATAGGGCAGATGCTAATTACAATTATCAAAATTTTAACCATTCATTCTTATCATGTTCTCATATAAAATGTATCGATTCACAATTGATGTTAACTTTTTCCAATAAAGAAAAATATGTTGATGTAACTTTTAGTGCATGAGTTGCGTGTGATCATAATAGGTTAGGTGAGTCTAACTATCATAGGTGGGAATGGTTTTTAAAATATTATTACGTAAAATGGATCAATTATTAAGATAGTTTCAATTAGTTAATAACACTTAATTTAAATTTAATACTTTTTTTGTTAAATTTAGCAGAAATCATGCTAATGTTCCAACTTATACGGAAATCACAATTTTCTCGCTGTACCCCAATTGTGTACGGGTACAGCGAGAGTACGTCAAACAAATTAACTGGAGACGCTTCATGTAAAATATAATTTTAGTATTAAGAATATTTTGGCAAAAATGTTAATAGAAATGTTGTGTAAAAAAAGATCTTAGTTAAAAGTAATTAATTATTTACTAATCTGCTAAAAAGGTATGTAAAATTAATATAAAAATGAAAATTTACATAATTGAAAATTATACAAATAATCAATATTAAGACATAATAACTAAAATTATATAAATGATAAGATAAATTGATAAATAATATTTAAATAAAAAGTTGACATAACATAAGTCAAAATTTTCTGAAATTATTATTTCAAAAAATTGAAACATATTTTTATAAAATTATAGTTTTCACTATGTTGAACTAAGAGAAGTCCCAATATATATTTTGATGATAAAATAATTATTACTAATGTTTTATTTTTGGTGATTACAAAAGTAAAATTAAATTATTTAAGTATATGAATTAATTAAGCCATAAGACATGCTATCGAAGCAAATTGATATCAATTGACCTTTGAAGTCAAAAGGAAGAAATGAACAAACAAAAATCATGAGTTTTAAGATTATTATCAAGTCAAAATGAACCAAGATCGGTGCTACATGCATAAGCATGCCATTTTCAATAATACACATATTTTCTCATTTATCAAAAGGAATTATTGTATTAATTTTCAAAGAAATCCCTCTTTCTCTTTAAATTTTTTTAAAGAACTCTACAACTAAGTTTAACAAAAAAAAATTTTAATCTAAATGGGACATTTATACCTTTTGAGAAACTTTAAGTGTTGCAACTTTAATGCCTTCAAATATTTTTAAAACTTAATTTATATAGGGATTTGATTAGCCTAAAGGCTTGGATTGGTTAGCTTAACAATAACACATTTTGGACATAATAGGGATTAGAAGTTTGGCTAGGTAATTGATAAGTGTGAAATTGCATATGTTTATGTGTGATTATTGTGTGAAATTGCATGTGAATTAGGATTCGTAGTTTAATATTTCATAATTTTATGTGTGTTGCGTTGTTTAATATATTTTTACGTTGCATGCGTAAATATTAGTGT
>JANIMX020000528.1:3452738-3462741 GCA_024582655.2 Erythroxylum kunthianum
GACTTGATTGTAAAGTTTGAGAAACTTTATGATTAAATATGAGATATTTAATAAATAAGAATCAATATAAGATATTTAATCTTATTTGGGCTTAATTGATATTTAATTAGAATTGTTTGTAATTCTAATTAATTTCAATTAAATTACTAAAACATCTCAAACTTATTATAAATAGGCTTAAGCTCTAATGCAACTAACACTTCTTGCTTAACCCTCTATGTAAGAGTTAGAGAGTTCTCTCAACATGTTATGAGGATTTCGTTAGAGGGCGGACAATTGTGCGGATATGGTAGTTGAGATGGATTGGTTTCGAAAATAGTTCGAGGAATACGACAAGCTTATAATCAAGCTTCAGAATAAGGTACGAATTAAGATTCATGTTTTGTTATGATTTAAGCGTTAATTATTTTATAGAATTAAAGTTATCTTGGTTTTAAGAAATCAAAATACGAAAAAGTTTCATAATTATTCTGCTACGATCGAGATCTGATCCTGTCCCAAATTTTCAACAATATGAAACTGTAAATTTTCTTCAAAATGTATAATACTTACCTGCTTGACATTCTTAAGAAAAGGCTTGACCATCAAGGCTATTATAAATATCAAATGAAATTCATAAGCAGAATATGTATTATTGAGAAACATACTTCCAGAGCGACCGTGTCATGTTTGCATAAACTCCTCTGATAATTGGGATGAGTAGTTATATTCACCCCTTATTTGAGCATTATGAATAAGAAAGTATATACATCAGGCTAAAAGACCTGACATTTTATGTAATCTTAGTTATTAAAATTTAACTTTATTATAATTTTTATCACATAATATTATAATTTTTTATTAAGAATGTTTACTTATTATTGAGCAGGTTTTAAAGTATTTGTATAATTACTTTCACTCAATTTTAATAGTAATTATTTTCCCCTTTTTATCATTTTAAACCTTGGAAAAAATTCAAAAGACCACTAGCAATAGACGCGCCTCGGTTAGAGAACCTCACTAGCTGGCTGCCTCATTGCCCCAAGTGCTTAAAACAAGCACTCAGCATTAATATTATTACTTTTTATTTACCAAAAGAAAAAGAGGAATCCATACATCATTTAAGGTGGTTTGTCCATAATAATCATGTCCAAATAGTGGGATCTGTGCGACCTTTTATTGCTTTACACCACTAAGTCATCCCATAATTACGCGGATTTATAGGCCCCATAAAAGTAGTTTCGTCTACATGTTGGTTTATGGGTCCCAAGAAAAACGAATTAATGTCTAAAATTCGCATAATACTTTTTTTCTAGCTGTCACTAATAAGGTTAAGGGTGACTACGGTCCAATTTTGACCCAACAAATTACCGGTTAATAAATCAGAAGTTTCGGTTCAAAAATCGTACCACTATTAAAGGTTTCGGTTATAGTTCAAAAGTTTTTCAAACCGTAAACCGAAGGTCTTATATTAAAAAAAATTGAAAATATGAATCTATATTTTGAAATTGCTTTAGATGCTTGTCAACTTGTTTCATTTATCATTTTTTATGTTAAGAAAAATATTCAAGATTTAGTTATTGAATATAATAATAGAATTTCAAACTCCTACACCAATTATTAATACTAGTATATATTCTAGAGCCGTTTTATTAATTTTGCAAAGAAAAAAAAGACGGAGAGGGGTTATGTCAAAATTCAATTTGGATTTTGACATGTATTTAGCAACTTTTTTTAGTTGAGTGAATATACAACAACTACATTTCCAATAATCCAATGGTGGAAAGATTATTGCGACCAGTTTCCAGTGATGTCGGTCATTGCAAAAGAAATACTTACTACTTCAGTTTCAACGGTTGTCGTGGAGCAAGCTTTTAGTACAGTTGGAAATATTTTGGACGATTATAGATATTCAATGACTTCAGAAGCTTTGGAAACGCAAGCTTGTCTAGATGATTGGACGAAAGCAGAACGACGATAACAAGAGATGATGAAACCAAATGCCTCACAATTATATGATGTTGATACAGATACAACTGAAAGTCCGTACGGATCCGACGACGTTGCAAGTGTGTAGCTCTCTTAAAAAAAATAAGAGAACTATGAAGGTTTTGATTCTTCTCGAGAGCTGATAATACGTAGGCAACTTAATTTTAAAAATTAAGTTTAAGCTCATTATTTTATTTTATTTTTTCCTATAATTTATATATTGTTGCTCTATATTTTAAATCATATATTTTAACTCATTTAAATTTACATTTTTATATCAAACTTATTAAATTTGAAATTAAAAAAATTAAATTTAAAATGTAATAATGGTTAAAACGGAGGTTAAACCAATAATTAAACCGTTGTTTAACTGTGGTCGAATTAACCGGTAATTTTTAAACCGTAACCTAAACTATGGATTGATGATTAGGTTAAAGTTTATAAATGTTCACAAACCGTAACCGACGGTTTTTTAACCATAACCGACGGTTTGCTAACTGTGGTCAGGGCTAAATAAGCTTATATTATTTCAAGTTGCTTGAAAAAAAAATTAAATGTTGAAAAGCCCCTTAAAATTTAGCATCTATTTTACTTGGATCCTTGATATTTCAAACCTTTTAATTGCAACTTGGACATCTGGATAAAAATCTACTTAAACCCTAAATGTAATTTTTACCTCAATCAAATTATGCTATTAATATTTAGTTTCTGTAAATACAAAACTTTGAGTTGCCATGATATTTCATTTTAATTAAAAAAAATTGTCATTGCTACGCAACAAATTCTATTTTGAAGAAAAAGGGCATTTTCATCTCACCAAATTTCCTAGTTGTCATGTGAACTTTTTCGGGTGTAATGGAATTGAAATAATTTGCCAAAATCGTCGTGCAAAAGTCGAGTTTAGGTGATAAAGCTCAACTCAACATTTTTCTTCATGATCGCCAATCAATAGTTCTATTTGTTTTTGAATGCCTCAGTACACCACTTATGTTTAAGTGTTTTACTCATACTCTTGATCACACAAGTGTTTTGGACAAATAAGAGAGATATGATAAAACCTAACATTTTATTAATCAAATCACTAAGATATAATACAAAGAAACTTAAATTTCTTCCAACTTGAAGAACTCTACAAGAACATTGCTCAAAAGAACTCCTTACTCAAAACTCTAAAAAAGAACTCCTTGGCAAAGGTTTATGATCTATGTTAGGATTTTCTTAAGTCTGTTTGCAAAGAGTTTTAAAGTAACCTTATAGATAATATTACAATATCCAATAGGTCTATAATCATGCAAAGTGGAAGGATTAGCAGCTTTAGAAATGAGGCAAATATAAGTTTTGTTCAATTTAGTTAACAGATTCTCATTATTGAAAAAGTCCCTAACTGCATTGATAACTATGTCACTTTTTAGTTATTATGTTCTTTGAAAGAACCTGACATTGAATCCATCCAAACCAGAGCCTTTTTTAGGACGTAAGCTAAGCATTATTTCCTTAATTTCATCTCTAGTAACACCCTTATTAATAAGATCGTGTCCAAATGACAAGGAAAACTATCAACTAAACAGTTTTTAAAATCATCAGGTACAAGATTTACCTCCATTTCTATTCCCATCAACTTCTTGAAGTGCTTATAGGCCACTTCCTTCAATCCCTTATGATTATAGATATGCCTTCAGAATTATGTGGGTACTCATTATAATAAAATTTTGTGTTCTTATCTTCATCTCTCAAATAAAAAATTGTTAATTTCTATTTTAATTAGGAATCGTAGCTTTATAGAATAGCCATATAGTTCCTTAGAGTAGTAGTCTCAAGATATTAGAGTGTTAGATCATTGGATTTTATTCCCAAGTAATCCTTGCTCTTGTTGAGAACACCAAAAGTCGTATTTTTTTTCTCTCTTCTAACAAGAGACTAGATCTCTTCATATAAAGTTGGATGAGTTTTGGTTTAATAGCATTTAGATTTTGCATAAAAGAGTAATCTTGAGATATAACAACTTCAACACTAAGCTCTTTAAGAATTTCTTCTCTAAATCCATGATGTTCTAATAGAGCATTGATGAGTCTAAAGTGGCTTTCCTCCCATTATATGCAAGTTTAAATTGATCAAATGTGGGATAGTTGCAAAAATTAGCAAAGATTAAAGGAAAATAAGCCATCCAAGGTGAGTTAAATAAGCATCGATCTATCTAATTTCTTTTGTAAGAACCAAGTCCCACTTTGTTTATTATTCTAAGTGAAGAAGTTACATATGTATCTCAAGTAAGTCATTTTAGATCTCCAATAAGTTTGGAGAAGTCCATATTTATGTGCTTCATCTTTATCTTGAGACCATCCATCTCATAAGAGGGGAGAGTGAAATTAAAATCACCTACCGATTGCTAGAGAGTAGTGGAACTTACCCTTAATAAAGCTAGATCAAACCATAGTTGTCGACTCTAGAACTCCAGGTTAGCAGCATAGACAATAGTGATGTTGATAATGGGTACTGAGTTAGAAGAATATTATAGTTAATGAATTATTCTAAGAAGCTCCAATATTATATAGTTGAGATACTTAAGAATCAAAGGAGATTATAATTTACCCATTATATTAAGTCTCATAATCACTAAAGGTGGTCTAGTCTCTATTAAAGAACCCAAGTCCCTTCTGAAATGAGCATAATTTATTTTAGTTTCAAGCAAACCAATAAAATGAGGCTTCTTAGAGGCTAAGAAAGCCTTAAGAGCCTGCTGTAACTATATTTTAGGTTTCCATATCTTCGCATATTTCTTCTTCATTAGCCTTATACTGATAGGTTATGAAAATAGAATCTTCTATCATGTTGCCTTCCTCATCAAGCTTCTTGATTTTAACTAAATTAGGGAACTCTTTGTCCAAGGTCCACACCTATGCATATCTAAGCATAATTTATTCTTTTAAGGATAACAGTGTAATCAGCTCAATGGTTTGAGTCTTGACTTTTGGATTAAGTCCTTTGCTCCAGTTATGGGAATTGGACCTACGCACATGGTTGTGTTTTGATTTGCACTGTTATTTCAGGTTTCTGTACGTTGGAATTTGGAACCTCCTCCCCGCCTCCCCTCCTCCTCCATACCGTGTAGCCACCATAGATATAGGTAATGCAAATGAGAGTGCGTCCCTGTTATTATTGAATTGATGAACCATCCCATTCCATATATATATAAACAGCCGAGCCGACAGGCATGACTTCGGGGAAATCATCCATCCCTGTCTCTTCCCATTTTAAAAATGAGAGGTAAACTAATGATTCCCATTTTCGCCCCAGTTTTTCCTATCGCCATCAAAATACACTAATTAAACAGAAGGGGGTGTTCATCAATAATTGTAGCTCAAGTGGATGGATTCTCTACATGGTTGAATGGAGGTGGATATCTTAAAGTATACAACATAATGATAATGAATGCAAATCAACAAAATCCAATCTGGTCCCTTTCTCTTCTCAAGAAATATTATCTTTTTTATGGGTGGGATCCAAATAGGCAAAATCCAATAGGATTCCTTTCTTACAACTTGTGTTTTGTTTTCCTCATGGTAATATCAGGAATAGTGAATTTTTGGTGGAAAAGATGTTAACATCAACATATTTTGGTATCGTTAATGTTTTTTCTACAATTAGCAAATAATGACAAACACAAACCCCCTTCAAAACTGATTCCATTTTTTGCAGTCAAAATTCAAATCAGACGAACTTTTAATCCTCAGTTTGATACTGTGAAAACATATTAATAGTTACGAATGGAAGCTGACATTGGACATGATGTATTACTGTATAGGTCCCAAAACATATTTAATAAATATATTTATTTGAGTACGAATATTAAGCTAGAAAGAACAATCATCCTTAATCTGTTCTAAAGAAGTCGCTCATATGTGCAAATATTTATATTGGAAACAATTACTCTTCAACTCTAGCCTGGTTTCAACCTGAGGAATCAACGTTTAGCATATTAGGTATGAACAATGCAACGAATGCCCATAAGAATAGGCCAGTATCAAACATATACTAAATATGCATCTTCCTGAACAAACGTCCAAGTATGTAGGTAACATTTTATGTATCTCTCATGTTTGTAAAGCAAGCACAATGGTGTACACTAGTTCAAGCATGTGTCCATGTTTTACACTGTCAGAAACATCCAACATTAAACACAGTGGGTACAGAACCATTCTTGGTAATGATGGGATCACTGAGAATTGGTCAAGTTCAAGCTGAAATCCCACAGCTTTTTGGCCAATTCTTCATCTTTGGCCAGGGCACTTGGTTTACCTATATTACTGTCCTTGAAATACTCTCCAGTAACCCCCTTAACTTGTGGATTCAATGCCACATAGCATGTTGTTGCTGCTCCCTGTAAATATAGCAAAAAACAAACAGCAACTTGTAATAAAGGATCAAGACAACTGGGTGCCGAAATTTATGCCAATTTGCTTATATTCTGTGTAACAGGAGAAATTACCTGCTCAGCACTTTTTAGGAAGAGTACACTGAACATATTCATCATTCCTGCAGAGGCAGAACACATCAACTTTAGTAAATGAACTTTTGATCCTGAGGCCTGTCCGGATTCTCTTTTCCACCAATCTCAAGACACAGTTCCCAAGCTTTTGTTGCATTACTCAGAATGTAACATATTAATGTAGAAGCTCAAAATATTGCCAATGAGCATTTAGCTCAAATGACATTCCTTTCTTCCCTTTATGTTGACAATAATCGGTTCAAGTCCCTAAACAATTAAAAAAAACTAAGAACACTAAAGCACCTATTCTGTACTGCAACATGGATAAAAACATTTGCTAATTAATGTGTTATTGCTAAAATATTGAGCAATTTTATGTTAATTTTTATACTAGCAGGGAATAACACTTCAAAGCATTTAGTATGTAATTCAGCATTTGAACACAAGAAAAGACTGCTCAAGTTTCTTTGATTACCACTTATAACACCATGATGCCGAAAAAGATTAGTAGCTATAACTCCAGGATGAACAGAATTAGCTGTAATATTTTCCCCTTCTTCCTGTATTAATAAATAGCAGAGGAAAGAAACTGCAAATGAGAGACGTGGCAGGATAAAATGTAACTAAAATGGACTATTAGCAATAAGGAAGTAGAAAACTATTTTTTCTTCTACACAAATGTCTAAAATGAGTTACTTCTAACACCTACATACTATCTCCAATTAAGATCCAGTTTCAACTGCAAATAGGCAATCTAGCATTTATGGCTAACATTCCAAATGAATTGTCCCTTGGTTCTCCATGGTTGCTAATTTTCTTTGATGAATGGAAGCATTCAATCTAAATGTTGGCCTACTAATAAGATGGGCAACAACCATTAGTTTGTTGGCTATAAATTGTTTCACATATAATGAAAAAACTTATTTTGACACTAAAATTGCAACAAAGAAGTTGAAAATTTGTTTTTCCTAACATTGTGAAATTTTAAATCATCTACAAGCTCATCCATCCAGCATGTTCTACCATTTCATTTCATTGCTACTGCTTTTGAAGTTCAAATCTGAATTCTCATTCAGATTTTTGGTGTAGAAGGGAAGTAAGTTGGAAGATAGCATCTGAAGTCCCAACACTAAAGTGTGACCATCCTAATGTTTTCAAATTGCAGGGTCATGCAATAAACTAGAAAACAGGGAGCACCTTGAAGCGCCTTCCAAGCTCATTAGCATGCAATATGTTGGCAAGCTTTGATTGTCCATAAGCGCTCCACTCCTTGTACCTGAAAAACTAGTAAGTCAATAAGAGCAAAAACTAAGTAGAAATATATAAATAGTTTTCGACTATGACAAGATTAAATCTTAATTTGTCTGCCACTGCCTGGTGCCACAAGCTACAACTTATAATTAGTAGCAGACATACAGGGTAGTTATTCCAATCATACCCTGATTTTTCATTGATTTTATCAAAGCGAATTCCTTCGCGGTATGCCAAAATGTGACCTTCTGAAGATAGATTAACGATCCTTCCCTCCTTTTGGCTTTCACGTGCTGTGTGTTTCATGGTGTCCAACAACAGGTTTGTCAGAAGAAAATGACCTGCAAATCGATTTCGAACAGTCTCTTATGTGTTGCCTTGCATATTTTTTCAGTTCAAACTTTCACATAGTTGAACATTCTAGTAGAAAGAATTGAATTCAGAACAATTTCCACCAATAGTAAAGAAAATAATTATTTGTTTTTATCCAAGGCAATTGCTGTCATGATCAGCAATGATTACCAACAAAAATAACATGATTTTCTTTATTTTAATATCAAGATACTAACGAAGGCCACAATAGCTTCATATAAAATTCAAAATAGTTAACAGGACAACACCAAATAACACATTTTCCTTGTCAATCTCCTTTTCATTTTTGGATGCTCATGTTTGAGGATCTCGTAGAATATCCATCCTCAAGGAATACCTAATTAAGAGTTACAACTGTCATTACTAAGCAATATTTAACACAATGCCCCTCAATTTTCCTTCATTTACAAACTGCAAAATCAAGCACCTTCTGTGATTGTCACATCCTTTGATAACAAAATATGGGACTAGAATGCAAGATTCAGCTGATTTTGCGGGCTGTGTGCATCTTACCTATGTGATTGGTGGCAAACTGCATTTCTATGTTGTCTGTGGATAGTGAGAACGGATTTGCCATAACACCTGCATTATTACTGCAACAAAGGAAACGAGAGTTATTGGCCTTACTATTGAACTTCAAAATAATGCCTGAATTAACATCCTTTTCTTACATAAGGACATTGAGCAAACACACTAAAGAAAATAAAGATTACAGGAACGAACGATATACGTAGATGTGCATGTATGAGCATTTTTTATGTGCATATGAGTGAGTTTTTTGTAGTTGACACAAAATAGGATGTTTATCAGACAGCAATGGCTTGATATCAATTTCTTACATAAGGATATTAAGAGGATTGCATAGGGAAGTATATTCAGTGGCAAATTTCCTGACTGATGCCATTGAGCATAGATCCAACTGCATAACATCAACTTTAGCAGAAGGAACTTGCTTGATGATTTGTTCCTTTGCTATCTTACCAGCGTCGACATTCCTCACTGCCATAACTACTTTGACACCTCGCAAAGCAAGAACACGAGTTGTCTCCAACCCAATACCACTTGCTGCTCCTGAAATTATGCAAGTAAAAGACATACATAAGATTAAACCAGCATTGACTAAAAGATTGTATAAGACTAAACTTCTTCACCACTGATATCATTTCTGCCATGAATTAAAGCAAAGGAATGTGATTCTCATACCTTTAACAACTACAATTGATAAAACAAGCTGAGTGATCAAATTTTCAGAAATACTACACTAGTGTCAATTGTCTAAGCAACAATATAGGCACATTGCTAACAACTCAGACAAGCAAGAAAGATCTTATCAATATTTCTTTCCACGTTGAACAAGTTTTGAGCTTGTTTCAAAGATTGTATGAGATTATTAGTAACATAACATGTTCAAACCAAAAACCTTCTATAGTATTGGCATGACTTCTGAAAGGTACAACTCTTAAAAGGGTAAATGAAAAATCGACCAAATTGTTGAGATCCTTAACGTGACACTAAAGCTTACAGTGGTAAACTAAACCAGTTGTACGGGAATTAAACCTTAACGACCAGTTGTGCGGGAGATAAATAAGTGAAATGCAATCTAATCACCTTAATTAAACCAGTTATTTGCACTTGTATCTCTTATTTATTCAAAATTAATCACTTCCTCTTACATTGGATTTGAAATGCCATCATGGCTTAGGAATAGCAAATTTTAGAAGAAATCCATGAGAGGCAGAAACTGGTAAAAAATCAGTGAATAGGGGACGGAAATCAATAGAATCATATTGTTTACTTAAAATGCGAAGTAAAATGCAAATTAATATCTGAAAATTTGAAGGCAGCATTAAATAATTCCAAGGCACGTATATTTGGCGTGAGTTGGTGTAAATTTCCATATTATGAGACTGATTTTGGTTGGGGAAA
>JANIMX020000528.1:3466462-3477400 GCA_024582655.2 Erythroxylum kunthianum
CTACTAGGGTACATTTTGGGCTGTTACAATTCTCTCCCCCTTAAAAGAATTTCGTCCTCGAAATTCACACTTTCAAAACACCGATCACAGATCACATCACACACACAGCACATCACATCACATCACTTACCTAAAGGCTCAGTAGGGGACAGAGAACATACCTGCAGGGACCTCGGGCACGTCCGGATCCTCCTGTGCTCTCAAAGGTGGAGGAAATCTAGCATATGGAGTAGAGGTACATACCCAAGATGCCCATGCCAAGCCATTGAGCAATCCCTATTCAGACAGAAGCAGTATAAGATTGTTTCTCACTTTCGTTTATAATTCATATGATCTCTTGTTGTTGTTGTTTATGATCTGATGATGTCATTTAGAAGAAGGAAACTTACGAAAGCTATTGATGCAAGTAAACCCAAACTGAGTACTGCTTTGTCTCCAAATATCGGATTGATAAGAGGGACCATCAAAATCTAGAAGTAAGCACAGAATTAAGTCTAAGTTGCAAAAAGGAATTTCGGAACTTCAAAATAATAAACCAGGTCAGAAAATATAGACATGTATGCTACCAGTATCAACAGTCTCCTTGTACTAAGATGTTGAACACACATTAGAGCCACTTAATAATTTGAAATTGCCTTTTCCATACAAGTAACATCTTGCATAACAGGATTAAAAATAAGCACCAAAAATGATAAAAATCAACAATTGATAGAACCCTCTGTTCAATAGCCATGCAACAACAGAAAAGTAACACTTGACTTTCAAGGTGGAAATATGGCCATCATTTCTGCAGTTTTTGGGTCCTCTTCTATCACTTCGATACCTGGGTCGAATGAAATATCTTCCTCGCCTTTGTCTGTAGCTGCTGAGATGATCATGACGTTGAGTTACTTGTTTCGGCATCTATGGTTAGGCTCAAACTTGTCATCGCATCTGAAACAGAGACCCAGCTCTCTCTTACAATTGTATTCGTCTTCTGTCATCTTTCGAAATCTGCCGCGGTTGTGGGTAATCGACGCTGTGGAGCTTTGCTTTTCGTCGCCCATGGCGCTTTCCGGAGTGCAACTGGAACCTCCACCCGAAACGCCTCTAATCAGATCAGAAACTCCCATCGTTTTATCTTGGTTGGACCGAGGGTAACGGCTCACCCATCTGGACACTGGAATAGGGTTGGATAATTTACCACCCTTATCTTCTTTTCGTCTTTCCAGCACCTCATTTTTCTCCTCAATCTTCTGGGCCATGTCTATTACCTCCAAGAGGGAGTGGACCTTCAACATTCTCAGTTCAGCCCATATATCCTCCTTAAGCCCATTCTGAAATGCCCCAATCAACATTTCCTCTAGTGCATCTTTCAAAGGAGCAGACAGGAGCTCAAACTGCTTCCTGTAATCAGCCACCTTGTGCTCTTGCCGCAAAGCCATCAATATTTCGTATTCGTTTCGCTGTTGAGAATAGTGGAACTACCGAGTGAACTCCTTCTTGAACTCCCTCCAATTTTACACTGGGTTCCGTGCTTCCAACCATTAAAACCAATTCAGAGCTCTTCCTTCCAGACACACGACCACTGCTTCCAACTTTTCTTTGTCTGGAATTCCGTCGATTGAGAAATACCTCTCCACCCGAAATAGCCATCCAATCGGCTTTTCTCCTGTAAACACAGATAACTCTAGTTTACGATATTTGTTGAAATCCTTCTCCCCACTAGATCCTTCATCTCCAGCCACCCCTACTCCTTTGTTGGTTCCCGAATGAGACGGTCGGCTATGTGCTCCATCTTCTCCCACTCGTCTATCAATATGTCCCACTACATCCCTAATTTCCATCACCCATTCCTTCAAGTGAGTGATATCTTCCTTAACCTCCACCAAGTCCTATTCCACGCTATCCATTCTTCCCTCCATTCTGGTATTCACCATACCCCGATCGTACTGCTTTGATACCAAACTGATAGAATCCTCTATTCAATAGCAATTCAAGAGGAAGGAGGGATGAGAACAGAGAGATTAAGAACAATTGCCACAATCACCGTTGACGTTCTATGTATTATCTGCAGTATAAATATTGGTACATGGGTTAGACTTTCACAAGTCTATTTACAGAAACTGAGCTATATAAGGTAAGTCCAATCAATTACATATATTACAGAGGAATTGTCAATTAATCATTCTAGCTGATGAATGTCGTTTCTTGTGGTTAGGAGGCTTCTAAGGCTGATGGAGTGGAATCAGCAGATTTCATAGGACTGACAGATTGGATGGGATCTGCTGGTGTAGTATTCTCTTTAGTAAGTATTTGGGTTGAGATCACTGCCACAGGTCTACAGAATACATTCTCTACTATGTTAGCACTCCAATTATGTATTTGGGTCATTTGAATCCTTTGTTATGTCATCTTTATCCTTGCCACCATTCCAAAAGGATGAGCTGGCAAAGATTGTTATAGCGTCAGATGAAGAGGTTATATACGGAGATAGAAAGGAGGGGAGGTAAGCAGAATTTAGTTATTGTTTTGGCACCTTCTAGGCTGACTGAGAGATGGTAGCATCTCAAAACGTTACTGGGTCTGTAGCCTCTCAAAACGCTTGATGAGTTTAAGGTCCTACTGTATCACTATCCTCACATCTAGAAAAATGAGATAGAAAATCTTGTAGCAGAGATGTTGGCAGCGGGAATCATACGTCCTAGCACCAACCCTTTTTCAAGCCCAATGCTGCAAGTAAAGAAGGACGGGAGTTGGCATTTTTGTGTTGAATATAGGGCCCTCAATAAAGCCAACATTCTAGATCGATTTCCAATCCCCAACATCGATGAGTTGTTCGACGAATTACAAGGGGTCAGAATCTTCACCAAACTTGATTTGAAGTTGGGGTATCATCAAATTCGTGTGAGGGCCCAGAACATTCCCAAAACAGCATTTCAAACACGAGAGGCACTATAAATTCCTAGTAATGCCTTCTGGAATTACCAATGCCCCGGCAACCTTCCAAGCCTTGATGAATTTGATGATTAAAGGTCTCATACGCCGATATGTTTTGGTATTTTTGACGATATTTTAATTTTAGTCCTTACAAGAAAATTTACTACACCTACATAAAGCACTAACCCTTCTTCGTGCTCACAAGCTCTATGTCAATTACAAGAAATGTTGCTTTGCACAAGTACAACTAGAATACTTGGGCCATCTTATTTCAAAAAAGGGGTCAAGGTTGACTTGGAAAAGATTTAGAGTGATGGATCCAAAGGAGTTGCGCGGATTCCTTGGTTTGACTAGATATTACCGAAGATTCATTAGAAATAATGGGAAGATAGCTGCCCCGTTAACAAAATTGCTTAAGAAGGAAGGATTTGAATGGACTAAAGAAGCAACCCAATCTGTTTAGGAACTCAAAGCAACCATGAAAGAGATGCATGTCCTTGCCTTATCCAATTTTAATGGCACATTTACCGTTGAGACAGATTCCTCAGGGGTGGGAGTAGGTGCTGTCCTTTCTCAAAAGGGGATGCCAATTGCTTTTTTTAGTCAAGCCTTAACAGGACGAGCAAGATCCAAGTTGGTTTATGAGAGGGAGTTAAAGGCGACAGTGTTGGCAGTTCAAAAAAGGCGAAATTATTTACTTGGTTGACATTTCATTGTAAAAACTGATCAACAGAGTTTGAAGTTTTTATTAGAGAAAAGGGTAGTCACTCCAAAATATCATAAATGGCTCACCAAATTGCTGGGGATTGACTTTGAAATGCATTACAAGCCTAGTATTGAGAACCGAGTTGCAAATGCCTTGTCTAGGCTTCCCACAGAAGTAGAGACTAATGAGCTAACAACTTCTTCTTTGTTGGATTGGGGGTTAATCAATGCCGATAACCAACAAGACCCTAAACTCCAAGAAATAAATGAAGAACTCACTAAGGATCCAGAAGCCAAAGAAGGATGGGAATTATAGCAAAGGCATCTCTACTTCAAAGGCAAGGTTGTGATATCCAAACATTCCACTTTGATACCAACAATTATAGCTAAATTTCATAGCAGCTCAATTGGTGGCCATGGAGGGTTTCTTAAGACTTATAAAAGAGTCTCCAAAGAGCTTTACTGGGAAGGGTTAAAGAATGATGGGAAAAGGTTTGTAAGCACTTGTCTAATCTACCAACAACACAAATATAATACCTTGTCTCCAACTGGATTACTACAGCCCATTCCTATTCCCCAAGCCATTTGGGAGGATATATCCATGGACTTTGTCGAATGATTACCATCCTCCTATGACACCATTTTGGTGGTAGTGGATCGCTTGAGTAAGTACGGACATTTCATCTCGCTCAAACATCCTTTTTCGGCCAAGAAAGTACTTGAGAAATTTGTTAACCATGTTGTGAAATTACATGGATTTCCATGAACCATTTCAGATCAAGATAAGATTTTCACAAGTCACTTTTGGGAAGAACTTTTCAGGTTGCAAAAAACGCAATTAAGGTGAAGCATAGCCTACCATCCTCAAAGTGAAGTAGTAAACTATTGCTTGGAGACTTATCTTTGTTGCTTTGTAAGTCAAAGACCACAAGAGTGGTCTACATGGCTGCCTTGGGCAGAATGCTGGTACAACAATTCCTACCATACTGCTCTTAAATGCAATCCTTTCCGTGCAATGTATGGAAGAGACCCACCTCCCATATTCAAGTATGACTACTCGTCACCTACTTCTACCTTTGATCTAGAGAAGATGTTATGTGAAAGGGACACCACCTTAGCTGAGTTGAAAGATCAGTTGTTGCTTGCTCAAAATTACATGAAAAAAGTGGATGATTCCAAGAGGTGGGAATTGGAGTTTTAGGTTGGGGAAATGGTCTACTTAAAACTCAGGCCATATAGACAGAAATCCTTGGCTAGAAGGATGAATGAAAAACTGTCACCAAGATTTTTTGGGCCCTATAAGATTATTAAGAAAGTAGGGAAGGTAGCTTACCAATTGGAATTACCTGCAACAACAACAATTCACCCTATGTTCCATGTGTCTGTTAAAAAAGGCTATTGTGGACTCCAAGACCTACCAGCCGCTCCCTCCTATCATCAATGATAGGATGGAATGGGTAGTGGAACCAAAAGAAATCAGGGGGAAAAGAGAAGAAACTGATGGACCAGAGTTGTTAATAAAATGGAAGCACCTCCTAGATTTTGAGTCGACATGGTAACCTGTAAGCTGGATTAGTGGACAATTCGCTAATTTCCACCTTGAGAACAAGGTGAATTTGAACGGGGGAAGTAATGAAAAATCCCCAATCAAATTTGTGTACCAAAGGAAAAGCAGGAAGGATTGAAAGTATTAAGTATTTGGGTTAAGATCATTGCCACAGGTCTGCAGAATACATTCTCTACTATGTTAACACTCCAATTATGTATTTGGGTTATTTGAATCCTTTGTTATGTCATGTGTATCCTTGCCACCATTCCAAAATGATGAGCCGACAAAGTTTGTTATAGTGTCAGATAAAGAAGTTATATACAGAGATAGAAATGAGGGGAGGTAATCAGAATATAGTTGTTGTTTTGGCACCTTCTAGGGTGAGGGAGAGATGGTAGCCTCTCAAAATGCTATTGGGTCTGTACCTTCCTAGCTTCTCCAGTAATCGAAATTTCTCTTTCCCTATAGCCAACTCTGATTTTCATACATCAGTACTACTTACCAAACCTTACATTTTTCTTGAGATTATAGTCAAAATCTTATCATAAATTGGAGAAAATTAGAGAATTCAAACAGAGGCAGTTACAAGAATGCTTTCATGCAACCATTTTTTTTGTGGCATTGTAAATTTTGGTTCCATAGGAAGCATTCATTGAACAAAAAGGAACCATTGTATCCAGATGTAGAATATCATTTCATTCACATCTATGAAAATAAAAAAGGTATTAGACAATTTGAATTTCCTTGATAACTTGCATATATAACAGCAAAATAATGGAAGTAGAACAGCTATCTAAAGTATAAAGAATGGAAACTCTTCATCAAACAAAATGTCCATGCCTATATCCACAATTTTACTTGTAACTTTAAGTACCTTTAAGCTCTTTGCAAGCTCATTAGCATGCAATATGTTGGCAAGCTTTGATTGTCCATATGCAAATAGGCTGTTGTACCTATAATATAAGATGTACAAGATATGCAGACATTGTTAAACCATGAACAATTTCCGGACAAGGTATGTTTCATGTGTTACAGCATGATTACCCTGACTCATCATTGATTGTATCAAAGCGAATTCCTTCACGATATGCAAATCTATGACCCTCAGATGATACATTAACAATCCTCCCCTCTTGCTTACTTTCACGAGCTGTGTTTTTCATGGTATTCAGCAAAAGGTTTGATAGAAGAAAATGACCTGCAATTTAATTACAGAATCAAGTTTGCCTCAGGCCATTTGCTCTTATATGAATACATTCTGGTTCATTTGAATAATGATGAATTTGCAGTCATATATTTATGAAGATTTTTAATACAGAGAAAAAGGAGAATGAAACTAAGCTATATGAGATCTATTTTTGGTTCCATAGACAAATCAATCTTCCTGAAGTCAAAGGTTTTTACGGGCAATAAAGATGGAAGAAAGATTGATCTCTCACTGCCTGTACAAAAGAAAAGATAAATCTTTTTGCATACGGTCATAACTATCATTCAGTAACAATGAAGAATTTCCAACATATGTGATTAAACTCAGCTCTACAATAATCATTTGACTGCAAGAAATTCCCATCTTTTGTTATCATGACAAATAACCTTAAAAAAAAAAAAGGGACTGCTAGGGAAATGTAGTGAATATAAGGCTATGTTCATACCTACATGATTGGTTGCAAACTGCATTTCTATTTTGTCTTGGGAAAGCATGAAAGGAGTTGCCATAATGCCTGCATTGTTACTGCCAAAACAAATTCACAACATCCACTCTTACTACAGTATTATGTCAAAGTAGATGTAAAAGGTTACAGTGGAATGAAGTTAATCAGGGTGGCTATAAAGGAAGTTCCATATTGCAGCTCAATTTAAAAGGGCAAACAATAAGCACAAGCATGATTATTTGCACTGTTGCATATACATACAAATAGAGAATGATATCAAATTGCTTACATGAGGAGATTCAGAGGAAGGCCCAAGGAAATATAATCAGATGCAAACTTCCTAACAGATTCCATTGAACTTAGATCTAAGTGCATGACATCAATCTTAGCAGAGGGAATTTCCTTCATTATTGATTCCTTAGTAGTGCTACCAGCATCCATATTTCTCACTGCCATCACTACATGAACACCACGTAAAGCAAGAACGCGCGATGTCTCCACGCCAATACCACTTGATGCTCCTGAAATTAACAAAAAAAGAAATACATTTATTTACTCCTTTAAGAATAATATGATAAGCCTGATGCTTGACAGTTTAATGGATGGAGAAATAAAAAGAGAGTGCAACACAAAATATGATGAAGACCTCAAAACTAGCAAATTCTAGGGAGACAAACTTAAACTGCTGAAATGAAACCCTCATTATGGTAAATTGTGTAAAACTGACAATAAGATTTCATATTCTTAATATAATCTTATGGAAAACCAAGACTCATCAGAAATTACTGAAGTATAACTGGAACAAAAATGTGAGCAATAAATACAAGTTCATTAACCATTGGTCCTTGTGGTTCGACGGGCAAAAAACGTTTAGAAGATATCCTCCTCCATGAAGTTGAAATTATGGTGGAATCCTTTAGGTTTTCCAACCAAAAAATAAAAATTTCAAGTTGGCAAATCCTATTCGTAAGAATTTCCAACTAAAATTTCTTCAGTTTATCTATTAATATATTTATTAGTCGACTTTGTCGACAACAATTCATTAGTGACTGAAAGAAATAATTCAGGCATCACTAAAAAAATACTGGGAAAACCAATAGAAGGCAACCTGTTTACTAATCGATCTTTGGATTGGAAATCTTAAAACCGTGACCAAACTGCAGAAGTAGAGTATATCGTGTTATAGTAAACAAACCGATGTAAGAACCTGTCATATTAAGAACAGGAAAAAAAAAAACCTCAAGAACTAATCATAAAACAGGAAACTACCGTCGAGGTTATACGATCCAAGGGATACAAGATTCAGCAATCATTTGTTTTCGCAGCAACCAAACAGAAGGCGAGATTAATGACAATAAATAAAGACGACAAAGAAGTGCAAGACATAATGATCCCGGATTTAAAGACAGATAAAAACAACCTGTAACAATGGCAGTGAGGCCATTTCCATCAATTCCATGAGTAACTTGCTCAGCTGTGGAAGATGCAGAAAACCCAGAAGGCCCTTTCCACCCAAAAATCCACATCATCTTCTTCTTCTTTCCGAATATAACAATTTAGCAGTCACAGGCTCACTAATGCTATGGTTAACCAAAGAACAGCATGTTGTAGCAATATAGGAGTTGGGCGGTGGCTTTACACTCGAATACAACAAAAAGGAAGCGGTCTGGACGTTGAAAATAAAGTGGAGTCCCACAACGCCATCAAAATCTCCTTTGACGTCGTCGAAAGTGGTGTCCGTCCAAATCAACACTCTCAATATGGTTTTTGTAAAAATTATAAAAGATTCTTCAAGTGAAACTAGAGCTACTTTTAAAACTATTCCTGTTCAGTAGGTAATGGGATGGTGGAGTGCAAAGTGCATATATGTATATGATATATATATATATATATCCATTCCAGCAGATGACCAGAATCTTCCTCGTTTAGTATTTTATTTGTATAATAATTACATTAGGGAAGTTATTGACATTTGGGACAGTTGAAAGAAATAGCGTAAGCTTTGAGTGAGACATTGACGCCAATTCATTCATAGCAAGCAGTTTAGAAAATGACTTGCACTTTACATCAATTAATTATGGAGGCTGACATTTTGCTTCTTCTTTGTAAATTACTCAAGTAGGACAGACAAGTAATATCGAGGCTATCCCATCAGAATCTTCGGACCACCACCACTCGTTGTTTCTCTCAGCAGTCCCTTAAGGACTACTTTTCCGCACCAGTACAGATCATTCAAGACTTGAATCAATACTCAAATTTTCAATTAAAATTGAAAATTTTCCATGAGAAATAATATATCACCCAAAACAATACTTGATTTTAATGTGACATATTTAATCTTTAGTCAATTATAGAACACTTTAATTATCACAATATGATATTTGTTTTAGTCGCAAGAAAATTAGCTTAAGATGTAGTTTATTTCCTGAACAATCTAAGGTTTAAATACAAAACCAATAAGCAACTTCCCTAAACTTAATGTTCCAACGTCTAATGATCCCTTAAGTTTAGCAACTCTCTATCCTATTCTTTAGGAATACTCTCAACTACTGTAACTAATTGTGAGATATTTACTCACTTTATTTGATTGCTTCATAAATTAAGACCTTGTTTAGTTGAGTTGATCAAACTCAGCTGATAGCTAGTAGCTAATTAAAGAATACTATTTCGTAAATTAACTGATCAGAAATAACTAATTGGAGTAAATTTACGTATATAGATATGATTTATAAATATATAAAAAAAATATACACATTTATATAAAATATATAGATTAAAATAAGTAAATACAAGATTTTTTTGGTTAAATAATAATTTACTTTATTAATGATGGAAAATTATGTATTTGCATAAAATACATAATGCAACTATTCAATTATTATGTAACTTAAAATATAAATTAATATGTATATATATATATATGATATATTTATGTTTATATTAATTTGAATATTTTTATATTTTAAAATCGTTATTAAATAAAAAAAAGAAAGCATTTATAAATTTATATTCCTAAATTTTTATGGTAAGTTAATTTTTAAATATTAATTGGGAGTCAATATATCACATAAAATAAATTTTAAATGGTATTAAAGACAATCGACACCAATTGATAGTTTTTTTCAATCAGGAGCTTATTGACTCTCAATCAGCTATCAGCATCTGATTGAGTACTTTACCAAACAGGATACAAGAGAGTTTTGCACGGAAAGAAGCAGGATTGAAGAGTTTTAGTTAATATTAGTTGTCTACTTAATTTGAATTTTTTAAATTTTAGTTGCAGTTTAGATGAAGTGATAAGACTTCATTTGTATTTTTAATTTTCTCCCTGATTTTTTGCATTGTTAGTTACCTTGTGGAAATGTATAAAGGGGAGCTAAGTTATTCCAGGATTAAGTTTCCTTAATACTCAGAGATTGAAGGGTTCTCTCTGACGAGCCTCTTTCCTTCCTTCACCATAGGTCGAAATCATAAGGGAAGAAACACAAACAAACCACAGTTTAACCATTCTCTACTTGCAGATTTCTCCCTTAATTATCTAAGGACTCAATCACAAACTCGGGTTCATAACAACATGGTATCAAAGCAGGCTACCAGAGGAGATTTACAGAGTTTCCGCCAACAATTTGAAGCATTTATAAAATCTTAACACAAACAAACCACAGTCCAACCATTCTCAACTTTCAGATTTCTCCCTTAATTTTCTAAGGACTCAATCACAAACTTGGGTTCATAACAACCTGGTATCAAAGCAAGCTGCCATAGGAGATTTACAGAGTTTTCGCCAACAATTTGAAGCATTTATAAAATCTTACGTAGAAAATGAGGCGAGAGCCAAAGCTGAGCATGAATAGGACAGGAAACAAAATCAGAAGCTCTCTAATTGTTTAAACAACCTTGCTCGTGAGTTAGAAGTAATAGGATGAGACCGCAGATCTTCAGAAAAAGGGAGCAGTGCAAACGTAATTCCATCACAAAATGTTGATCGACAGCTAGAAAAATGGTTCTAATGTAAGGAATGTTGTTCCTAGATATTTTAAAATGGATTTTCCTTGTTTTGATGGGAAGGAAGATCCCCTTAGCTGGCTCACCAGCAGGGCCGTTCCTAACGTT
>JANIMX020000528.1:3595941-3610717 GCA_024582655.2 Erythroxylum kunthianum
AGGTACTACAAGAAATGATGCGGAAGTCAAATGCCTCTTTAGCTCTTGGAAGCTCGCCTCACACTTATCATCCCACTAATACTTTACCCCCATTCTGGGTGAGTCTCGACAAAAAGAGCTATAAGTAAGGAGAATCCCTCGACAAATATCTGATAATACCCAGGTAATCCCCGAAAGTTACGGACTTCTGTCACATTCTTGGGTTGTTCCAATAAAAGGATAACTTCGATCTTCTTCAGGTCCACGAACATATCTTCTTCTGAAACCACATGCCCGAGAAATTTGATCTCTTTGAGCCAAAACTCACAGTTCGAAAACTTTGCATATAACTATTTCTCGCAAAGTCTGTGCAACAATATCCGGAGATGCCTAGCATGCTCCTCCTCATCCTTAGAATAAATCATAATATCATCAATGAAGACTATGAAAAACTGATCCAAATAAGGACGGAACACCTTGTTTATGAGATCCATAAATGCTACAGGAGCATTTGTCAGTTTGAATGGCATTACTAGGAACTCATAATGTTCATACCTCATCCGAAAAGCAGTCTTGTGCACATCACTGTCTTGAATCCTCAACTGATGGTACCCAGACCTTAGGTCTATCTTTAAGAAGACTGTAGCTCCTCTCAAATCAAACAAGTCATCGATCCTGGGGAATAGATACTTGTTCTTGATGGTAACCCTATTCAGCTGCCGATAAACAATACATAATTGGAGGGTCCCATCATTCTTCCTGACAAACAGAACTGGTGCTCCCCATGGCGAGTGACTTGGTCTGATAAAACCCTTGTCTAGTAAGTCTTGTAGCTGCACCTTCAGCTCTTTTAAATCAATTGATGCATGCGATAATGAGGTAAATATATCAGTGTTGTCCCTAGGACCAAGTCAATAGCGAAGTCAAACTCCTGTTCAGGTGCCAATCCGGGCAACTCTTCCAGGAAGACATCGAAAAACTCGCGCACAACTGGGGCATCTCCAAGTTTGACCCTTTGTATCGAGGTATCTATCATATAGGCAAGGTATGCCTGGCTTTTCCGTCGAATCAACCTCTTCGCCTTGACTACCGATATCATGCAGCTCTGTATTATTTGCCATTCTCCAGCAAATTAAACCGGAGCTCCATGTAGTAATCGTTATTTCTCTTTATGTTTATGTTATTTGACCATGTTGCTCCACTTAGGAGTAATTAAATGCATTCACATTGACATGCATCGTATGCACGGATATACATAAATCATGTTTTTAAATAATGTATAACTTAGTTGATTTATTCCGGGTATAATTATTTTAAGTGATAATTGCTAAGATCTGTTTCATACCGTTTCTAGAATTGTGAATTTGATGCATTTGAGGTTTTGATGAAATTAGAAGTTTGGTGAAATTGTATTTGATGAGATTGAGTGTACACCGAGTATAGAATTGAGAATTGAGAGTTTATTGAGATTGTGGACTTTAGACAGTAATGTTGAATTAAATTGACTGAGTGACTAAATTGTGAATATTAGTCATTTAAGTGAAATTGGACATATTGGAAATTAGCCACTAGGAAAAGACTCATTTGATTAGGCTCATATACCGTATTTGTCCATTTTTATATATACATGGATACATGTATAAATACCAAACTACTTTATGATGACCAATAGCAAAGTGACAAGTGGCAAGTGGAAGGTGAGTGGAAATTAAATGAAGAGCATGTTGTGTAAAAGGCATTAATAAGCTAGGTGACAAAATGAGTTAAATGAAGGCTAAAAAGTTAGAGGATTTTTGGAGGAATTATGTGAGTCTTTGGCAGCTTTCTTCTTCCTCCATAAGTGCCATTGCTTCTCTCCATTTCCGTAACCCTAGCTTCTTCTCCATTTGCTCCTCTATTGTTTTTTGTTCTTCCTCCATTGTTGCTTGGAGAAGCTTGTTGATGTTTGTGTAGAAGCTTGAAGTTTTGTTTGCTTGTTGATTGAAGAGCTTCAAAAGGTAAGTAAATGTTGTTATATATGCATATGTCATGCATAAACATGATTTTAGAGTGACATTTGAGATGAGTGTCATGGGTTATGGTTTGATTGTGAGAAAGAAAGAATGGTGGATTAGATCATTCTCGGGTATACTATTCATCCCCACATTCTAACCTATATTTCAGGACTTTAGAGAAACTTAAATTATGAAAATTGTAGCCTTATGTGTTAACTTGAGTTCTGCAAAATTTCATAATTTATGGAAGAGTAGAATTTAAGTTATGAATTTTTTATTGAGGCTGGCCAAGACAACCACTGTTATGGAAATCCGAAATATTCCTAAATTTTTGAGGTATTTAGATATGGAATTGGGATATATCTGGAACATGAAAAATATTCATTGATGTGTTAATGATGTGTTTGAAAAAGATAGGGTTTAAAAATATCTTGATCATGAGTTATGTTGATTTTGGCATAGAATGATACATAGAGGGGAAATCTGGAATTTTTTTATGAATGTGAATTTGTCAAAAGATTAAATTGACAACAGATTGAATTTAGCTAGATTGGATGTTTTGAACAGTCCACATGAATGGAAGCGTCCTTCATCAACTGCACTGAAAACTGCATGTAAAGCTTGTGAGTTTCCGAGTGCACTTTCTTCTTCAGCTCTCGTCTATTCAGATGAGTCTTTTTGAGTTCTTTCTCCTTCTTCGTCAATAGTCATCGGATACGTCCACCCATGGACAACTGAATGCCAAGCTTTTGTACTCTGAGCGTGAATGAAGACTTTTATCCGTGATTTCCATGCAGGATAGTTGGAGCCGTCCAATAGTGGAGGTCTGGTGATCGAAGCACCCTCTCTTGTAGCCATGTTCGCGAAACTGGGATCTGCACCGACTTGTTACCAAGTTCTGAACTGGTGACTCGCTCTGATACCAATTGAAAGACTTTAGAGATAGTAATTTCGCAAACTTCAGATTTTATCGCGACTGTCTGTGGAACAATTAACAAATCAGAAAAATAAAAACATAAAAAATAAATAACACCGAGATTTGTTAACGCAGTTCGGCACACCTTGCCTACATCTGTGGGGCCCTCACCTAGATTAAATACTTTCACGAAGGTACAATAGATTAACACAAGGCTTTACTAAGCCTACACCGCTTAACCCTTGAAACTATATCTCAACCTCACTACCCGTGAAAATTATTCACACCCAATAACACGACTAACTCGTGTTAACCACGACAGATTTTCTCAAGACTTCTCTTAATAAGCACAAATAAAATAAACAACTCAAGTGATCAATTGATTAAACGAAATAGCAAGACACTTGAGATCGGTCGGGCTTCAAGACAAACACCCAATAAATATCTTTAATGTTTCAGCAATTAACAATCCAAACAACGATCAATATTTGTGTTGCCATATGATACCCACATTCATCAACACCCATAAAGCTGTTGGTTCTCACAGTTTACTCCATAAACCCATAGCACAATATTCTAAACTAGAAGACGAAGAATCACGTTGTAGCTGCTTTTTGATTCACTACGGAACAACAACACTCAAGCTCCCTTTTTATTTTCGGTTTATCAACCCATACCAGAATAAAATGCGAGGCTTGATATATCAACTATTAAGAACCAAGAAGCCAACACGTGCACGCAGCACCCTTGTTGCCTTTTTAATTTGCTTGCAATTTTAACACATGACAGAAGCAACCCACTTTTGTTTAACCACTCTCACCGTTTTTACTTGATGGCAGGATGTCGTTTTTATCTAAATAAAAATATCTGATTTTGTTCAAACCAAAACCAATTATCCCAGATAACAACACATATCATTCAAATCCCCAAAAGTAGATAGACATGTTTCATGAAGACTTATTGTTCAAGTGGAAGTGTAACACCCATAGACTTTTGTAATTCAATGTCAAGTAGATATAAAATGCTAAAATTAAATAAAGATATATTTGTCGTATATATTAATAACTCCCAATATTTTAAACGAATGTGTTTGTTTACTGTTTACACGTGTATGCACTTGGATATGAAGCACATTCATTATGTCGCCGTTAACACGTGGAAGTTGTTAATCGTTAAAACGAAATGACACTTTTATCCCTCATCAAAGGAAAATTTTAAAAAAATATTCTTTAATATTAAAATTCAAGATTCTATTTCACATGAACAACATATCTAATCAATTCTAGAGAGAACAAAATTATAGTTTATTTATCCTTTAAGAAAAGCTAAAATCTCAAGCATGACTTTCACTTTCTTCTAGTTGGCACAAAGCCTTGAACAGGGATACAGAAACTAACTATGGGAATTGATAACAATCTGGATACGGCAGTATTCTGTTATTCGCCTTGTAATTTGAATGGCTTGGGAAGTTGTTGGCACTGTACTGTTCTTGTAAAGAGTTGTTTCCTCCTAAAAGCCTTGTAGGTCCACCAAGAGTACTAATGCTTTCTCCTGCTACATTTTTCAAGCCAAGTTGGTTTAGAATGCTAAAACCACCACTTGCAACATGATGAAGAGGGACAGGGAAGCCATTTCCTATGAATGAAGCCGAAGTGTTGTTTTGGTTAAACTGGCTAGTGCTTCCAAAACTCCTACTTTCTTCAGGCAGCAACATGCCCTGATAATATCCATAACAACTGCTTGAACCAAAAATTAGAGCTGATGTCTCAGGATTTGCGAGTATTTGATTCTCAGCAGCTGTTGATTGCATACTGTTAAATGACGAAGCACCAAGTTCATGATTTGTAGAGGGATTTCTAATAATTGTGGGTCGGGTTAAGTACATCGAAGAAGCAACCTGAGGTAAGGAATCAGGGTCAACAGAGAACTCAAACCTTTCTGCTTTGCTCTTCTCAGCTGACGTAATGCATCCAACATCTTGACTATGATTAGTTGGATCATGTGATTGGCTGTAATCATTGTAATAAGCTCTCTTTCTACCTCTAGTAGACTTTACTGAAGATCCAACATTGCAATTATGAGCTCTTATACCCAGAACTATGCTCTTTCGCTGATGCATTTTCACATTATGGTTTGAAGGACTAGGTATAGAATTTGTGTTAGTGAATAAAGCCATTCTCTCATCTCCGTCCTTTCCATTTGGCATGAAGGGCACTAGTGCTTGGTTATAATCAACTTTACCTTGAAATGCTAGATTAAGATTATTAGGATCTCTCATTTTTTGGGTTTTTAAAGATAGAGCACTGATGTCTCCAACTCTTTTAGAGGATCTGAAGCTTCTTCCAGGATGTTGTTGAACGTTTTTCTTCGAGCTCTTCTCGTGATTGACTTTCACGTCCTTTTCAAAATCTGTTATCTGCTGCATGCAAAATTTGCTCTCTAACTTGTTTTGTTGCTGCTTTTTGGCAGACTCATTAAAACTTTTATCGTGGTGGGCTTGCGTATTCATCCCCATGTCATTCATCTTAGGAGTACCTTGGTTCTGTAATCTGACTTTATCTTTTCTTGCCTCAGAAGCAGCTCCATCTCGCACCAATTTTTGCATTTCCTCTCTCATCCATGTTGACAAGTTCTCCCCTGCAACTCTAATATCATCTATCACAGATTCCATGTAAGTCCTAAGACCACCCATTGCATCAGGGTCATAGCCACCCGTTGTAATTTTTCTCTTCTTCTCATCTTTTATGTTAGAGCTCTTTTTCATTTGATCATCAGCGGATAAATCCTTTTGACCTCTTCTTTTCTTTTTCTTTGGTTTCATGGGTTTGGGTTGAAGTGAGGGACCAGGATCATGGTTGGGTACCTGCTGAAATTTACTTCCATCACTAATCTCTTCACTATCAACGTAAGCCAATTCAGAGATCAGATTTTGCTTCTTGAGAACTGAATCCCCACTTGATTTTGTGTCGTTGCTTGATGAATCACACTCATATTCTCTTCTAAACTCCCATCGCTGTTGGAATTTGATTTCTTGTTCTCTTGTTGTAGAGTTAGGGGACATCACAAAATGCAGCCAATCTATGGATCATACGATGACTTTTAAGAACAATTGCTATATTGGGAATGCCAGGCTCTGAAGGATCGAACGTATTTGTTAGCCTGCTCACTTGCAAAAAATATCAAAGATTGGAACAGCCACGCAAACTTAGATTCTGCTTCTCATTTCCGTCCCACATCAGCCAGGAACCTCACAAGTGACCAAGTGAATCCACCTGATTGGAGACGAGGTTGTGTTGTGTTGGGTGCATCACAACACCTGGAACTTGGTGTCGTTATCCTTGTCCTGATACGAAGAAAAAAAACACATCTAAAATGAAAAATGGGTTAACAATAATGTCAACATAGAATAAACATGTGAAATTGCTAAAAGAAAACGAGAGCCATTAGGGAGAAACCAAGTGCTTGACAAGAAACCAATCAATGATTAAAGTGAAGCTATATGGTTTGGTGTTGATATCTTTGAAACCCATAGAAGAACAGTTCAAAGAAGGAGATGAAGCCATTAAAGAAATATTTTTATTATCCATGATCAAGGACATCTTCAAAGATACTAGCATTAGTATTCATTGCATAAACCACTATAACACGATGAAGAAAAAACATCCAAAATAAAACCCTGAAGCATCAACTTAATGGGTTTGAAGAACAAATTTGCATGCACTAACCATATGCAAACAGACAATTTCAAGTTTGGGTCAAGCCAAGAGAAATGTCTCCCCTATCAAACATCAAGTTCATCTCTTTTCCAAAGCTGTAATTCTAGGACATTTAAGGGTACACCTTTTCTCTTTAAAAGGCAAGTAAAAGATACATTTTTGTCTATGGAATGTTCTAATCCCAATAGGTACCATTGCTGCTTTTTTACTGTCATAGAAGTTAGTGAGTGGGTTGGCAGTGGTGGAGACAACAAAGGCGTGTATTTTTTAACCCTTTTTTTGGCATTGTAATAGCTGGGATTGCACAGAATTAATTAGAATCTTTAATTCTTGATGATCTGAGCCTGTAAAGGTGTTCTTATGCCTATGATATCCACCAAATTCCTTCCGTGCCTGTTCCCTTTCCGCAAAAGTTGGATTTCGCATTAAAGTTGTTTACTTTCTAAAGAAGATTGATTGATTGATTGATTTGATTAGATGGGTTTTTTATACGAAACTGAATACCCCAACATACCAAATGTGCTAATTTTGAGGTACAATAATAGCTGACAGTTGACAGCAAATTAATTGTTTTAAGTATATGGAAATTGCAAATACGAGTCAATCTCCATTTGCTTTCACCTTCACTTCTATAATTAGTTGGGAAGAACAAGGCAGGTTGTTGCTGGCAATGCACTGGAATATGGAAACCAACTAGGAATTGTATTGCAAAAACAGAAAGCAATATCATTGTAAAATTCAATTATTCCAACCAACTAGGAATTGTAGTGTATAAACAGAAAGCAATGCCATTGTAAATTTAAGTCACCTTAGACAATAAAAAGTATTGATCCAATGGTGGAGTTTCCAATATCGTGGTCCCATTTTAATACCTTTGTTTCTTAAAATAAAAAAGAATTAACTTCAGTAGAACCGTTACTCCTTCCAATGTAGGAAAAGAAATTATAAATGGTTTAACAATTAGTGAGTAATGATGCTTCTTGAAACAACTTCATCAAGGGATACATTACATAAGCTGATTCAAATTAAACTTTAGTAGACGACAATCAAGGAGACCAACGACTTTTTTTTTTTATCTAGATGTAGATGGATTCTTTCTTGGTGGATAATTGAAGAATCGTATATATGTATAAACCAAATTAATTATTGAAGGTCAATGTATTTGTATGAGGTAGTCATATAAATAGGTCATGCACTTACATCTAAAAATTAGGCCACATAGATTGCTCCGGTATCGGGATAACTTTTCCTTTCAAACTTTTTCCCTTCATACAAATTTGGGAGAATTATGAATAAGTTATTGAAATAGGAGGTATTTCTCCCACTATTTATTAAATAAATCATTTATGAATTTATGGTAAGTGAAAATGCACATATTTTAAGTATTCATTCAAATATATTTTGTTTATACAAAAAATAACTTATTACAATTATATGATCAATGAATATCAATATATGAGGTTAATATGAGATATTTTTACATATTTTGGGTAGTTTTAATACTCATAAATGGTCCAACATTTAATAATTAGTGGATAATAATTTCTTAATTTTGTGGTAACTACTAATGTACTTGATGGGAGCACATTGATATATTTTTGCAATTGCAGAGTTTCGAATCCCTGAGCTCCTTTTCAGGGGGATCACTACCTTTTCTGACACATTTGAATGGTTTACTTTAAATCAATCTTTAGAGCACAATTCCGTTACTTTAAAAACGCAAAACATTTGAAACATTCCAAGCAAGAACATCAATGGCAAGAGGTATATCGATTTCTTATGCATTCAATGTATTTATGATTATAACATATATTATTGTTGAATATATGTTGAATTGGCTTATAATTAGTTTTTAGAGAATTAATAACCTCTGCTTTGCTTTAGTTTTTGGAGAATTTGAATTCAAAATTTTATATTTTAGAGTCGTTTTGGGAATTTTTTTTATTAAAAGTGAAAATCTTCAATTAATTGTTTTGGAAGTGTTTCCATATTTAAAAAATCAAAATTGTGGTGTTTTTTTTATATAGTTTTGTTTGGTATCCAACGGGTCACGAATTAGGTCGTTATGACCCGACTAAAGGTTAAAAAAGACCCCTTTTACTAAATGATGTCATTTGCCTATTAAAAAATATATTTATGATGCAGTTACATAAACTCAAACTTGCACCCATGTGGAACGCATGATCAACCTCCGCCAACTGAACTAAAGGTGATAACCTTATAAATTGTGTTTTGAAATTATTTTTGTATAAACAGTTCAGGAAAAACTTTTAAAGATCCAAGCTCATAATTAAATGATTTATGAATTTATAACACATTTTTTTTCTATATGATTCAGGTTATCAATTTTTATTCACATAATTATTATGTCTATAATTTTGTATTGTAAATAAAATTTTGGATAAAATGTTATAGTGATTAATTATTATGGCTTAGCCACAACAACCCTAATTATATAAAATTATATGTTTATGTACTCAATCATATAAGATGTTGAGACATTTAATTGTTGTTAATTATTTTAGTATAATAAATTTTATCCCACAAGAATTTTTATTATATTTGAATGATTAATTAGGATGAAATATCAAATTATTTTTCCTAATTTGCCCACAGGTACTAGGAATTGTAATACAATTTGATAGTTTTATCATAAAGTTTAACATAAATTTGTTAGAATTAAAAATTTAGCCCACCGGTAAATTTTATGTTATTTGAGATATGTTCTTCATTGGTAAAAGATATACATAGTTTGTTAACCTTGATTTATTGATAAGTAGCATCTACGTTTAAATTATGCAACTATTGAAACTGTTAGTTCCTCTAATACAAGTTGTGAAATTCTTGAATTGAGGGGTGAAAACTATAAGTTTTGGAAGGAGATAATTCTTCCTCATCTAGGGTGGATGGGCATTGATTATGCTATCTAAAAGAACGAATCACCTAAGGTAACTAAAGCCAACACTACAGCTAAAATTACTCTTTATGAACGTTAGAAGCGATCTAATCACCTAAGTGTGATATACTTAAAAACTAAAATTTTTGTTGGCATTCGTGATTATGTAGAACAACATGATAATATTTGTGCTCTACTGAAGCCTATTGATGAGCAATTCGAAACTTCAAACAAAAAATTACCAACACCCTGATTATGAAGTTGTCATCCATAAGGCTCATCAGTGCCTAAGGTGTGCGTAAGTACATTATAAAGATGAGGGACATTGCGGCTTAGTTAAAGAAACTCAAGGTTGAGATGCCTAGTTCTTTCCTCATGCATTACATTTTGAACACCCTTCTACCACCATCGAACCCTTTAAAATCTCTTATAATACACATAAGGATAAGTGATTAGTAAATAAATTAATGACTATATGCATTCAAGAGAAGGGAGATTGTTGATAGAACAGGGAGAGGATGCACATCTGGTTGTTTAAGGAAAGAAGAAAAATCAAGCCAACTTAAGGAGAAAAGGTCAAATACCTACCCAAGCAGACATTAAGAAAGAATCCAAGTGCTTCTTTTGTAAGAAAAAATTACACATGAAGAAGGATTGTGTCAAACATAAGGAATGACTTAAAAAGAGAGGTAATCTAATCTCAATAGTTTGCTTTGAATCAAATATGGTTGAAGTTTGTCAAAACATACGGTGGGTTGATTTTGGTATACAATCCATATTACAAATGAGTTGTAGGATTTGCAAAACCTAAGGGAGCCAATGAGAAGTGAGCAGTATATCTTATCCAGAAACAAGATGCGTTCACGTGTGGAGGTTGTTGGGGATTGTAATTTAATTTTATGTATTTATTTTGTTTTAAAATTAAAAAAAGACATTTTATATTCCCAATTTCTCTAGGAAATTAATTTCAGTTTTAAGACTTGTACCTTTTGGATATTCCTTTCATTTTTCAGATGAAATTTTAAAGTTAAATTATAAATATGAATTTGTTACGATTGGTACATTATTTGATAGTCTTTTCTGTTTTAATTTACAAGAGAGTATCTGTTTCAATGCAACATATGTTCATGCTAGAAAAAAACGATGTGTTATGAATGAGAATTCCTATATGTTGTGGCACCGGAGATTAAAACATATCTCCATAGAAAGGATTAAAAGATTGGTGAATAACTGAGCACTTAGTATTTCAAATTTTACTAATTTTGAAACTTGTATGAACTGCATAAAGGGAAAGCATACCAATAAATCAAAAAAAGGTGTCAAAAGAAGTTCAAACATGTTAGAGATCATACACAGATATTTTTAGTCTAGATATAGACTCGTATGGTCAGAAATACTTCATCTTATTTATAGATGATTACTCATAATATATGTATCTCTACTTACTTCATAATAAGAATGAAACATTAGATGCTTGAAAAATATTCAAAACTGAAGTAAAGAAACAATGCAACAAGAAAATTAAGATAGTGATGTTTGATAAAGATGAGAAATATTATGGTAGATATAATAAAGGTGGACAAGCACCTGATCCATTTGTGAGATATCTTCAAGAAAATGGGATAGTATCCCAATACACTTTGCATAGACCTTCGAACCAGAATGGTGTGACAAAAAGAAGAAATCAAACATTGTTGGACATGGTACAAAGCATATTGAGTAGCTTCAAACTTCATAATTCCTTGTGCATTGAAGCTCTTAAGATGACAATGTATTTATGATGTGTTGATATTTATATAAATTTATAACGAATATTACTCCTAGATTTTATATAATTGGATTGATTAATTGTACTAAATTTAATTGTTTCGAATAGCAGGTGCAAAATTAATTAAACAGTGAAAGTGAATAGTGCCATATAAAATGCATAAGGCAAAAGCAAAACGACGCAGCAGACAAGAGTTAAAAGCAGACAACATCTGCGTTTCGAAGACATTTATAAAGCCATCGGGATAAATTAATTTGGGGAGTTTTGGGCCCACGACTGTTCACAAAATTCACTCAAAACATAAGGGAGGCGAGCAGATGCTGCGTTGTTCTTCGTTTTTGCGAGAGAGGCATTCGTTGCAGGCAATTGACGATTAGAGAAGCTAACAGTTTCGTGAGGAGCAAATGAGTCATTCTCTTTCATTTTGAACCATCCAACTAGACTTTAGGAAGGCCAAGACAGATTCAGGAAACTTCATCATTTTTCAGTTTTCTCTTTTCACGATTGTTTAGATGTTATTACTTGACTATTCTGGATTAATCGCTATGTCTGAGTAGTTAATTTTGTTGCTAGGATTGGGCAACACCCTTTGATATTTTTACGATGGATGTTTAATTGATTTCGTTAATCCTTTTGATTGATATTGAATGTTCGTTAATTTAATTCTTATCATGCTTATTCATATGGATTTGCTGGCCACATATCTGTATGTCATAGATATTTAGGGACGTACTGTCAAGTGAACCTAGGTATCCGAATTATAAGAATTAAACTTAAGGTCTAAATCACGAGAGTAGGTTTAGCCTTTCGAGGACTCAATGAATTACCACAAAACCTAAAGGGTTTAATTTAAATACAATTACCACAAGAGTAGGAGTTAGTTTAATTGGGCACGGTTTTTGTATCTCGAGAGAGAACGTTAACTAATTTAGGGTAATTCACCTTCAATCGAATTTCAATTTTGGTAAAAGGGATAGTCAATTAAGATTCATTAAGTATCATCGTGGTAATCCCCAATCCAGGAACTTTCTCTGTAGTCTAAAAACCCAACTCATTTAATTTCTGGTTTGTTATTCAATTTCATTTTTGTTATTTCTTAGTCAATTTATAGTTACTACTTTCACTCAATTTATAAATTAATTCTTCCTTTCTTAATTTAATTGAATTTTTAAATTAATTAGTATTCATAACATAGTCCCTGTGGATTCGATAGTTTACTACTTGACAATCGAACCGTACACTTGCGGAATGTTCGCATCAGTAAGGAAATTAAGTCTTAGCAAAATACGTATATGCTTATGAGGAAGAGGACGTACCCAAAGTTGTTTAAGGGTAAGTGGTTTACTATAAGTATTGCAAGTATTTAAGAAGGCAAAATGAACATTAGTAATAAAAGTATCGATGACATGTTTAGTGCCATCAAACTGAGTACCAACTAATGGTTTTCCTGTTTTCTTAATGAGACTGGGGGATACATGAGCCAAGAGCCAGTCTTGGTCAATATAGGAAGTGGAAGAACCATTATCTATGAAGACATTGGTAAAAAGTTCGTTACTGTAAATAGTGAGTTTGCACCAAACTTGAGGTTCTATCAAGTTGTTATTGCAAGGAGTTACACCGGAAGAAAGAACGAGGTCTTGAGTTGGATCCGAGAGTAGAGGAGCTTTTAGTATTTGATCAGATAAAGATGTTATGGTATCTTATAGTTCAGTGAGACGAGCTTCACAAGTAGCTATACGTGTAGCTAACAACTTATTGATAGAGGTTGTAGCTAGTCGTGGAGGAGAAGGTAAAGTAAGCTGGAAATGAGTTTTAAGACAAAGGATATAGATTTCCTTTTTACAAGTCCTACAAGTGGAACGTTTATCTACCGTAGGATTAAAAGTACACCAAGAACAAGGAGTAGTGATATTACCAAACTGGTGTTGCCATAAGTGATCATAGTTGATGGTAGGAATATTGTGATAAAATGAAAACATCAAGTCATTTAAGGCTTCAGTAAAGTCGTCGAATCCTAGTAGAGTGGGTTTTTTAGTAAGGCCATATTTTTGGAAGAAGTCATGCGTATATTGTAAAAATTCATTAACAACTTCATAGACATTTGTTGATTCGACTTCTTCATATTCGATTTGAGAAATGATAGAGTAAATAGAAGAAGTGTCTGGGACATCAGAAGCTACTTCTATTAAGTCAAGATTAGTCGTATTGATAGTCACATGCCTAGTTTTGTTCAACAAAGGTTGCTTTGCTCTGGAGCGCCGAGTAAAGTAAATATTTTTTGGTTGTATTTTGTTTTTACCAAAAAGTTTAGGACTACGAGTATGAGTGGTCGCTCCATACTGTTGTGGAGTATAAATGCTACTACAAAAGCCATAATTTTGACTTTTGAGCATTTTCTGAGTGTGTGTATATGTACACTTTTCTTTGAGTTTTGACATAATGTGTTGGATGCAAGTTCCTATAATGTCATATATAGGAGGCACATTAGAAGTAGTTCAAGTAGTATGTATTTCTTTTCCTAACTCACCAGGGAGTTTAGAAAAACTTCTTTCACCCATTGCGGGGTTGCAATAGTAACCAGAAACAGAAGCAAAGGCTAAAAAGTATAAACAAAACTTCTTGATGAATTTCCAATTAAAGAGTTAGATTTGTTCCAAGTCTCTCATTGCTTCTTGATGTCTGATAGTCAAACTAGAGTTAGCATATCAAGCAGTTAATAATCTATGAATTTGGAAACAAAAGTTTTGCATGTTATTTCCAAGTTGTGTTGTTTGAGCTACTTACTCGGGATAGTTGCGTTTGAATGATTCTCAGTATCACCTAAGTAATTTTCACCAATCTGGATAATTTCTTTACCATAAGTGATATCATAGTTATGGTCGTGAGTATAAGTTCGAGTGACATTTGCTGTCCATTGTGTAATATAAGTGTCCATTAACTGAGGATCCACTTCAGCAATGTTGAGTATAACTTCATATTTAGAAAAGAAAGATAATTCAGTAAGTTTCCTTCTTCCATTAGTACGTAAGTTAGGATTATTATTAGTATATAGATCCACCTGGGTCCTAAGAGGATATCCACGATTGTAATCATAAGTATTCATATTTTGGTAAGGGTAGCGAAAAGGTTGAGTCGTACCAGATTGAGCAGTCGAGTCCAAAAAAGTTACTAAGGCTAAAGACTGTGGAGTTTCGATAGTAAAATATAGTGAATCTATAAGACTTTCACTGTCTTCATAAGCAATGATGTTATGTTGATGATCAAAACGTAAACGATAGTGCGAGTCTAAATGTTGCTTCTGAATTTCGAGTTGTTCAAAAGCTATAAGTTCATTAGTCGTAAAGTATTGACCTATTTCTTGTGGCAGGTAAATATAACTGATGGGTTCTAGAGGCATAGGAGAAGTCATCATTAAAAAGTTTACATGAGACGTCAATCCTCGAGTAGTGGTTTTAAGTTCATTTAAGACCTCTTGCTCTTATGTAGGGAGTTCTTCGATATCCCCAT
>JANIMX020000529.1:130298-141066 GCA_024582655.2 Erythroxylum kunthianum
ATATAATTTCTTCTTTATTCATTTATAATTTCAAAATAACATCTTATTAAAATTTTAGTCGGTTATACTAAAACAACATTATTTGAAAACTATTCGTACATGATTAAACTAGATTAGATCAAGCAGTTCGAATCTAACCAAACTTCAAACAAGGCTTAAGTCACTTATAGGCAGGGTCAAGTCAGGTCGAGCCGAAGTTAGAACCAACTTGATCTAACCCATAACCATTCCTAAATACCACGCATTCATTACATTCTTGTATCCCAATTCTAACCCATTTCATATTATCTCAAACTAACATAAACTAAATCTATATTAACAAAAAAAAATTGGAGTTAAGACCTTCATACTATAAAGCTCTTCATTGAGTGAACTTATCACCACCAAATAACTAAATACTTTTCTTTTCATTCATTGTCATCTTATGAAACATAAATTTTTAATTGAAGTCGGGTATTGAAATGCTTATTGTTGTTGACTACTAATGAAAAATAATAATTTATTAATTAGAAAAGTTGTAGTAATATTCAAAACGATAAACCTAAATGGATATGACAATGGAAAAGTATGACAGAGAGCAATATACTAAAAAGGTCACCATTAGACACATGCAACATGTGACTCAGAAAAAGTCAACCTCTATTAAGAAGTCAACAACCCACAATATCCATTAAATGGATAATAAAAATAGGGATTTTGAGTCTATACTAGTTATTAAATTTACTGAGTTAAGAAAAAGCGAATACCTAGCTACACATTGAACACCTTGTGCTACAACTTTACCCACCATTAAAGTTGTACAATTACCTAGTGTTATAGGAAAATTGAACATGGAAATTGTGGTTGAGAGTTAATCACAAATTCAAGAAATTGCTTTCATCCATATTATCTCAATTAACAATAAGAAAGTATTATTGAAAAACTAATTTTAGACCACTTACCTCAATCAACAGGAACAACCTCGGACATGTTAGGTAATTTTGTGTCAAACAATCATTTTTCATAGACAATTTAAAAAGATTTATAAAATATCCAATTTTTGATAAAGAAGGACCACCTCGACTGAGACTAAGATCCTCTTAGAATCTCGTTCCTCCATCGTTGCCTAAATGTCAAGCAAATCTAAGAGTTTTTAAGATAGAAACCTAAGTTACTGTTGTCGCCTTTTAAAACCAAGAAAAAAACTCATAATCTTGAGAAGATTGTGATTTATTGAAAGAGGACAATTTTATTTTATTTTTGTAAAATAAAAGGGCAATATTTAGGGAATTAGGGTTGAAGAGGAGATGGGAATTTGATCTAATATTTTAGTTGAATTAAATTTATTTTGTTATTATAAATATTCAATAATAGAAGAAATTACTTTTATTATATTATTTTATTAAAAATTGTTGTGTAATTTATGGCATTTTGCTGTAATATTATGGGCAAACTTTATATTAAAAATAACATTAAATTTTGTTATAAAAAATTAATGAATATGAAAAATATCTTTTCTTATATTTGTTATAACTCAAAGACCTCATTTATATACAAGCATAGGAACCTCTAATTACTCTAATTCCTATTGCTCCGCCTAACAGAAGGGATTGTGTCTATCAACAAGCCAGCTATACAGATAGCCAATCAATCCTAATATCACGGAGATAATTACAGCTATTGACGAATCTTAATACCCCTCTAAAGTCGGTGCATGAAGATTCTGAATACCCAACTTGCCAAGAAAGGAGGAAAACTTGGATCGTCCCAAAGCTTTAGTGAATATATCTGCAAGTTGAGTAGCAATAGGAATATAGGTTGGTTGAATATTTTCTTTGAGAACCTCATCCGGACAAAGTGGCAGTCTACTTCGTTATGCTTAATGTGTTCATAAAACACATGAATTTTGGCAATGTGCAAGGTTGTTTGACTATCACAATGTAATTGCATGGGTTTGTCATGGACGATACCTAAATTGGAGAGGATGCCCTTTAACCATTTTAACTCACACGTAGTTGTTGCCATAGATCTATACTCGACTTCAACAGAGGAGCGTGAGACAGTATGTTGTTTCTTTATTTTCCAAGATATTGGAGAACCACTAAGAAGAACTAACCAACCTATAACAAAGCACCTAGTAAGAGGACAGCTGGCCCAGTCTGAGTCGCACCAACCACGGAGCTGCAAATCGCATGCGCTACTCAGTAGAATTCCTTGTCCTAGATTGCCTTTTAAGTAACAAACCACCCAAAGTGCAGCTTCCCAATGTTCTTCCTTGGATTGTTGCATGAATTGAGACAGAGTATGAACACTATAGGAAAACTCAAGTCGAGTAAAACACAGATATATCAGACAGCCGACCAAGTGTCGATATTGCTCAAGATTTTGCAGTAACCAACCTTGTGCTAGTGGTAATCGATGGTGTTGTTCCAATTGGATGGCAGTTGGTTTAGCACCAAGAAACCCATCTTTAGATATAATATCAATAGTGTACTTTTGTTGGCAAAGAAATACCACTAGAACTTCTGGCAACTTCAACACCCAAAAAATACTTTAATACACCAAGATCCTTCATATGGAAACAAGTGCTCAGGTAGGTTTTAAACTGCTTGATGGCAGAGGGATGGCTACCAGAAATGATCAAGTCATCAACATAGACTATAACTACAAGCTGCACCCCTTTTTGGTACAGAGTGAATAGTGAGTAGTCAAGATATGATTGTTGGAAACCATAGGTTGTTAGTGCAGCAGAGAGTTTGGCAAACCAGCAATGTGGAGCATGCTTTAAGCCGTAAAGAGATTTTTGTAGCTTACACACCATGTATGAATGCAATACTGTAAACCCAAGAGGCATTTTCATAAAAAAAAATCTTCTTGAAGATTTCCATATAGAAACGCATTGTGGACGTCCATCTAGTGAAGCTCCTAAGCTTTTGCTGATGCAACAGCCAAGACAGTGCGTACTATGACCATTTTAACGACTGGGGCAAATGTCTCAGTATAGTTTTCTCCTTCCACTTGATGGTTTCCAAGGCTTACTAGCCTTGCCTTAAAGCATTCAACTGTCCCATCTGAACGATACTTTATTCGATAGACCCATTTACAGCCTAGAGCTTTCTTTCCGGGTGGTAGGCATTGCACTATCCGAGTATTGTTTCTTTTGAGAGCTTGAATATCGTTTTGCATGGTTTCTCTCCATCGAACATCTTTTACTGATTCATGGAATTACATTGTTTCTTTTTTCTACAATGATAGCTGCAAGGAAATGTCTATAGGATAGAGAGAATCGATCACAGTTTACATAGTGTGTGATAGGATAGGGTGCACCTGAATGATGTAATGGAGCGGATGAACGAGAGAAAGGGCTCAACTTTTGAACTGTGTTTGAGACATAGTCATGCAACCGAGTATATGGAAGTTTAACGTGGCATCCTCGACCCAAATGCTCATTCTCATCATGTGTGCTTGGAGATTCCACTGCTGGAACTGTGGCTTGAGGAACTAGGGCGACAATTGTGTCTTGGTCATGTTCTTCTTTAGTATGGGCACCCCCTGGCTTCAACACTTATCTCATGTCCTGGCTTAGATACTTCTGTATTGGACTCTTCTATGTCACTCGCAATTCCTCCATAATTTTCTTCATGAATATGTTTACTAATAGAAATTGATTCAGTATGTGGATGTGGTCCAGTGTCATCGTGGGAAAACGGAAACTAAGTTTCAAAGAATTCAACATCCCGTGACACAAAGTATTCTTTTATCTCAAGATCATATACTTGCCAACCTTTCTTCCCATAGGGATACCTAAAAAAGACACACCTACGACTTCGACTAGCAAATTTATCTCCTTTCGTGCCTTGATTGTGCACATAACAGAGTGACCCAATTACCCGTAAGTGAGCATTTGAAGGCAGTTTGCCATGTAACATTTCGATTGGAGTTTTTCCATTCAAAACGATGCTTGGAGTGCAATTGATCAAGTACCCTGCTATCAATATGCACTCTCCCCAGAATTCAATAGGTAGACTCCCTTGGAATCTCAAAGCTCGTGCTACATTAAGGATGTGGCGATGCTTTCTCTCTACCCATCCACTTTCTTGTGGTGTCCTTGTACAAGAGGTTTGAAAAACTATTCCATGGTCAAGAAAATAATTCTTCATGCATATGAACTCCGTTCTATTGTCGCTCCTAACATTTTTAACCTTTTTGTTATACTATCTTTCCACCGTAGAAAAAAAATTCATTAGTGTGTGTGATACTTCTTTCTTATCAAGTAACAAATATATTCATCCAGCCCGTGAGCAATCATCCACAATAGTAAGAAAATACGAAGCACCACAAGAAGATGGAGTTTTGTATGCTCCCCATAAATCACAATGTATCAATTCAAATATATCATAAGCTTTATGATCACTTAAAGGAAATGTGTCTCTAGTTTGCTTAGCCTTTTGACATACATCACAGGCTTTATTCAATAACTTACTAACTTCTCCACTACTACAAATTAACTTAGCAATTTTCACGGATAGATGTACCAAGCGCTTGTGCCACAATTCTAGTTGGTTCACTCCTTCAGTTATGTAAGCCTTTACACTAGGAATCCCTCAGAAAAAATAGAGCTCGTCCATTCATTCACCCACACCAATCAGGATCCTCTAAGTGCGGTCCTGTATAATGCACAAGTTAGCAGTAAATTGGACACTACAATTTGATGCATCTATTAATTGTGACACAAATATCAAATTGCAATTTAAACTAGGAACATAAAGCACGTTTTCCAGTTTTAAACCCCCAACAAGTTTTATTGTCCCTTTTTTAGTTGTTGTGACAGATTGTCCATTAGGTAGTCCAACTGGACACCTAGCCACCTCCTGTAAATCACTCAGTTGCTTTAAGCTTCCTATCATATGATTAGATGCCCAAGTATCGAGAATCCATGAATTTTGTTTATCCTTACCAGTCATGCTTTCGTTTGAGTTTGCTTTCGAAGTATTGAGCATTTCCAACAAGATGCACCAGTGCTCATTGCTCAATCCTGTCATTCCAATATGTTCTCCATCTACACTAGTACTGGGTCCTAGTGTATGCACAACATTAGCATGTATAGTGCTACTTTGTGCACGTCCAATGTTAACTTCAACACTTTGTTGTCCCTTACCTCGTCCATTTACCTTGCTTCACCTCTCGGATGATCACCCCACCAATTCGGGTATCCAATCCGTAACAAACAGCTTGCTTCATCATGACCAGGTTTGTTGCAATGCGTGCATATTAATGACTTGTTCTTTATATCACCACGCCCTTTCATCCTAACACCCTTTTGAACAGCTAGGGCCATGACCTCCTTCCTTTCTTCCTTAGCTCATGTTATAGTTCTCATTCTTTCCTCCTGCACTAGAATTGAATATATCCTGTTCAAAGAGGGTAGAGAATCTGTGGTCAGCAAGTTTGAACGAACTGTTCCATAAACTGCATCATCCAACCCAATCAAAAGTTGGTGGATTCTCTCTTCCTCTCGCAGTTTGTCAAGTTTTGCTGCAATATCACATCTGTAGCCGCCACAAATACAGATTGGTATTTGTTCATAGTTGGCCAAGTCATCCCGCCTTCATCTTCCCATAATAAGCCACCATTGTCATTCCACCTTGTTTGCATTATGCTAACTCTGATTTCAATTGTTGAATTCTTGGGCCATTCACAACCAAAAATCTCTCCTTGATGTCTTCCCACAGCTCCTTGGCATTGTCCATATAGGACAAGGTCGATCGTAGGGTGGGTTCCACCGTGTTCAAGATCCATGACACCAGCATGGATTGAACTATCCACCAATCCTCCATTACGGAAGACTCTCCTTCGGGTTGGTCTATGGTTCCATCAATAAAGCCTCATTTTCTCCTTGCTCTCAATGATGTCCGCATAGCCCGAGTCCATTCCTCATAGTTCTCACCCCGCAACTGCACCTGTGTGATCACGTTCCTAGGATTATCGTTGGAGTTTAAGTTGAAGGGCAATGGGTTTTTCTTGCTAGCATCAAGTTTTGATTGCTCTATTTTTCCTGCCATAGTATTCATTGTATGGCTCTGATACCATGAAAAATATCTTTTATTATGTTTGTTATAACTCAAAGACCTCATTTATATACAAGCGTAGGAACCTCTAATTACTCTAATTCTTATTGTTCCGTCTTACAGAAGGGATTGTGTCTACCAACAAGTCAGTTATACAGATATGCCAATCAATCCTAATATCACGGGGATAATTACAGCTATTGTTGAATCTTAATAGAATAAATTGCTTCTAAAAGTCGCATTTTTTGGAGTGTTCTTTTATCAACACAGAGGGCGAGCCTTGGAACAACTAATAAGGTTGTTCCTTCTTGACCATAAAGTTACGAGTTCGATTTACGGAAACAACATCTTTATAAAATACAAAGATAAGGTTGTGTATAATTGATGTCCCTCACCCGAGCTTCGCAAAGCGAAGGTACTGAGTTTGTTGTGTTTTCTTTTACCAACACACTTCATCTAAGATATGAGGTTTTATAGAAATTAGTGGTTAGCCAATGGTGAGTGTGAGCAGGAGCTAATTTCCATTTAGCTTTGGTTGTAGCAAGTTCTGCTAGTTCTTCTGCAGCTTTCAGGAATTCGTTTGATTCTCTCACTGGCCACCCCTAAGATGCTACGTCTTTTGACTTTAGTCATGCAAATCATGACTTTGTCATCATCCCCTTATCCTTTTCTCGAAAATCTCTTCTTATTAGGTAGCTCAGTGCCATTTCAATTTTTCACATTTTCTAGTAACACATTGAACAGATGATCTAAATGCCTCAGGATATATCTTGGAAGATAAAGAAACCTGCAAGCCTAGGATTGGGACTCTGCATTGTTTTCTTGCATGACTATAGCTTCAGTTCAGGCATGTGAAATAATTTCTGTCTCTAAATGGAAGGAATATGTCATTTCGAATGCTTCTTTGTCAAACTTATCGAGTAGGAATTTTTTTAAGAAAAAGATCAAATACAAGAGCATCCACCATGCAATGCACATATGCGGTTACCGAGCACAAAAAAGTCAGAATTCAAGCACTAACTGCAGATTTTTCCAAAAGTAAAATGTCTTTAAAACATCATATCATATTCTGCTTTTCTTTTCTTTTCTTTTCTTTTTGTTTTGGTACTATTATCACGAAGATTCATGCCAAAGCCAAACCATGTGAAATCCCAGCTCTCCCAACTTAGCTCCAGTTTGATCCTTTGTATGCAATAACTTCAGGCACCATGATTGGTTGAGCCAGCATTTGCTAATAAGCAAGCACTCATATTTTACAACAATCTCTGTCCCCTTCCTAGAGTTACAAGGAAAATAGACATGTTCAGTCCCTTATCTGGGTTCCATTTAAATGAATAGGAAAAGCAATGAACCAACATCAGCATATACAGATGACGACTTAATATGGTGGTTAATACTGAATATCTTAGACGTGAAGTCTAAGCTCCGCAAAATCCTTCACGGTGTGGCCAATTTTGTCAAACCTACCCTCCTCACTGTTCTCTCTGAACTTGAGATAATCCAAGCAAACAAATGGCCTGTAAGCCCTGAGGTTTTCTTCTCCTACAATTTCTTCTGGGGCTGAGATCACTTTCTCATCCTCAAAGCACCAGAAGAATGCAAGCGATAGGCGATTTACCATTGACTTCAACACCACCCTATGCTCAGATGACCTTAGTCGCCCATTGCTCCAAGCCTGCATCAGGTCTCCGATGTTAACTACAAGGAATTCCTCAAAAGGCCGTATATCGATCCACTCCCCTTCCTTTGATCTCATTTGTAGTCCTCCGATTTCATCTTGATACAGAATTGTGATACAGCTCATATCAGTGTGCATTCCAAGTCCTTCAACCTCATTTTCTTCCATATTCTTTGGTGGTGTATAGTTCACAATCCTTAGATATCCATGACAGTTGCTGAATTCTGATTCATAAAACTTCCTTCCATAATTTTCCCCCATAGAACTTAATAAAATCTCTGTGAGTCTCTTGGACAAATCCATCACCTTGTTTCCAAAATCCTGTAACATCTCACTATGTGATCAAAGAAATAAATCACGTATAAGAGGCGCAATATTTGAAACCATAACTGATGCAAAATGTAAAGCCTTAAGAAAAAAGAAAATAAGGGTGATAAAGAGCATCACCTAAAACTAGAACTGTCTTCATTAAGTAGCTCATCAGCACTACTCTTTGCAGAAGAAAAGAAATCTGGTCCAGATACTCGCAGGCACTCAAAATAAGGAGAAGCTATGAAACGAGGAGTGTAAGTTTTCATACATGAGGTTGGACCAAGCTTCTGTTTGGACTCTATAGGAAGGTTAAATATATGCTTTGATTTCATATAAATTTTGGTTAGCAGGTCTTTTGAGATACCATGACCCGTAATGTAAAAGAAGCCCCACTCTTGACAAGCTAAAGCAAGGGAAGACAAGAAGGAAGGTTCTGCTGGTTGAGACAAATCTAACACGGGAAACTTGGGAGAAACATGCAACTGAGACATTATATGGGAGAAGTGATGGTGATCTGAAATCCTAGACTAGAGCTATGACTACGAGTAGGTAGCAGTTATCTCCCACTTTTAAGAGATGCTGAAGGAGACTTTTTGAGCAATTAATCATCCACTACCATCCCCACTAAGTGTTGCAATAATAAATATAAGGTGATCCTATTGCTTTCATAAATATCTATAAAGAAGAATACAGTGAGAGCAATGTGGCTATCGAGATCCAAACTTTTAAGCTAATTTACAGGCAATCATGCAGTAAGCACATGATGGCTTAGAATGTAGGCCTTCATTGTCACATCAATCAATCTTACTGTACATAGTAATCATGAAGATGATAAATGTCAAATTCCGGGCAGACTCGGAGAAAGAAACTGCAGATTTGAGCACTTCCCATTACCAATACATACTTGAAAGTCCAAGTCTCCTGCAGATGAACAGCCAGCAGTACACGCCATTTCATTCATTCCCTTGCACAATTCTCAAAGTTGTGAAATCATGCAACAAGAATGCAATGCTCTTGAGTCCGAGTGGGGAGACAAACTGATGGAATTATCTCTTTCTTTCTACATGTCATAAATACAAATACTTCAACATAATTGTTAAATAAGTTAAGTAATAACCATAAAAAGAAACTTCAACTGCAATCCATAAAGCCTAATACGAACACCAAACACTTACAAAATAAATAAATAAAAGACATCGTTTAGTAGCTTCAAATACTACAGCAATAACGTCTAGTAAAAATTTCGCTGCTACGCAAGATTTGTAAAGGTTCAATAATACGCAACCTTATTTCTAACTAGCTGAAAAAGAGACTATTTTCAATACTGCGTTTAATTAGCTTTCTTTAATAAATGTAATGAACTGTGGAACCACTATATAGTGCTGTTATGTTCAATGAAATCGATCCTTTCTCTTTTTCTATTTTCTGCATTTTCCCTACTGTGTAAACTTAACCCTAAATAGCAACAGCAATTCGAAGAGATACTGGGTATTGTAGTCGAATTTAGTTAAATATTTGAAGAGCATAAACAACTACCACCCGAGAGGGCACAAGACAACATAATGGAGATGAACCTGTCAATATGAGGCATCTCAAAAAGATGTGAATGTGATAAAAGGGCTGTTACAAACTTACAATACATAATTAAGGCCTCATTCAATACAATATAACCCCATTTTTCTTCTCTGTTAGTGTTAGTCAAGAAAAAGGACAGCTTTGGAGGAATACCTTAAGCTAAATAAACATACGATTCAACTACTCACTAAATTGCATGGTTCGGAATGCTATTCTAAGCTGCACTTGAGGTCTGATTACCATAAAAAGAGAAAATGTACTAAGAAGACAATCAAAATACAACTTTTAAAGCTCACTTTTTGGTAACACCTTCCAACTTACCACTGTCCCAACTATCTTTCCAAGACTGCCAAATAGCATTTTTAAAACCTATTTAAGAAAATTTGTTTCATTTTCTTTAATAATATTATGGTGTATGCCCTATAATCAGTATTATTGATGCCCCAACACATTATTAATAAAAAAGAGATGACTAAAGAAAGGATAAATATAATAGTCACTATCTTATTAAAAAAAGATAGAAAATTTTAAAGAAATTAAAAATTCTAATAAAAAAGAATTCGAGATCCGTTTATGAAATAAAAAAAATTTGTTAGACCCCATATTTTACTTGCCTAAGCAACTATATATATCTTAACAGAAATTACAAAACTAAAATAATTTCATTGTGAATTTAAAAAAGCATGATGAATTAACAAAAAAGCACCATGACTATCATAAAATAATGTAATCTTCCTATGTTTTTATCTGAGTTCTTCTAACAATAATTTCAACCATACTGCTTTTTTGCTGACTTGTGTAGCCGTCACATATTCTGCTTCTATTATTAATGTACTAATACTAATTAGATATTTGAAACATAACTTATAACCCTATCAATAAGCATAAACATATAATCTATATTGAATTTACTTTTGTCAAGATTATCTACATACTTAGAGTCAACATATACTTTGACAATAAGGTCTGGTCCTCCACATTTTAATACAACATCATAGGTTCTTTTAATATATCTTAGGATCCTTTTACAACATTCAAGAGCTCTCTGCTAGGATTAACCACAGAGTGATTAATCACTCCCATTATATATACAATGTCCAATCTTATATAATTCATGGTGAAAATTAAACTACCTACTATAGATGCATATGGTACT
>JANIMX020000529.1:642253-652312 GCA_024582655.2 Erythroxylum kunthianum
GTAAGATGTGAATCCCACGATTCTGACGAACAAGTTTTCGTAGTGAGATGTTAGTCCATGCGAAGGTATTCGCAGTGAGATGGTAGTCCATGCGAAACTTGTGGGCGAAACCTTGTGGCAAGATGTTAGTTCACGCAAGGCACGCAACTGACCGTAATCCGCTCTCACCACGGATGAAAGTCAAAGACAACACCGGGAATGGATGTTTTCTTTTTCCATGAAATCTCTTGATGGGTGTGCACGCTAGTTGGCCGACTAGAGGTGACACACATTTATGTTTTGGCTACTTTCTTATTTCTATAATTGTGTTATTTGAAGTTTTGAAATCGTAGGTTGGACCTACCAAGAAGAGGTAATAGGAATTACCCTAAGGATAAGAGGTAATACGAGTTATCCAAGGTTATGCCTATCTTTAAATTGTTGCACTTGTGTTTCCTGATCATTGAGTATGCAGTACTCACCCCCTCTCATTTTCAACCATGCAGATTAAGTATCGGGCCAGAAGCTCGGAGTTGACGTGCGGGTTTTTGATTTGATTTCAGGACTTACCGCACGTGGGTAAACTTTTTTTTAAATTTGCTTTACCCTTAGTTTGTAATAAGCTCATGGGACTGATTGTAAAGACTGTTGTATCATTGTTATAAAAAGATTTTCCCTGTTTTAATTTCTTCTTTAAAGTTTTGTTAAATTGAATGATGTTTTCTAAACTGCGATAGTAGAGATACTATGTAAGCCTTGCATAGTCGGTTTAAGGGTATCGTGAGTGTCCTTAGCCCAAGTATGCGTCAGTTGTCATGTGCTCGGCGTGGTCCGGGACGTGACAATTAAAGTGCATAACATTCATATTAACATCTTTTCATATAATTTACCATGTCATACCAAACTATTTTCTTTATTCTTTTTAGAATTATGGTCTTCTTTTTATTTAACTATGATTAAAGTTTATTTAAGTGAAATTGACAAGAAAATAAAAACTATATTATAAATTAACTTCAACTAAGAAAAGGCAATTAAGATTAGTAAAATAATTATAAAGGATAATATTAGAAGATATTAAATAAAAATTAATTTTAGAATAAAAAAGAGTAACTTAAACTTCAAATTGACCTCAAATTTGAAAAATAAAAGGAGTTAAATTAAGAAATTAATTGATTGCTTTGAATAAATGATCAAAAGTTGAGTTAAAAGTAAATTTCTTTTAAATAAAATAAAATTTTGAATTTAAAATAAAGAAAAGACAATAAATTAGAAAGTTAATTTAATTTTTATGAATCTTTATGAAATAGAAAAATAAATTTTCTATTTTTTTCTAACATAGAAAATTTACTAAAGCCCACATATTTTCTTTCTATCTTTTTCATTTACCTTTTATACATGCTATTGAAAGTTAAATATTGGATTCCTCGGCCAATTAATGATTTCTATTTTCAAAAAATTGGTAGGTCACAGGCTATATAAGTAATAACATGAAACACTCATTAAACAGTGGACATCAATTATAGATTCCCCAAGCTAATTTATATAATTTTTTTAAAATGTTCGTCACTCAAAGTACAGGACCTCAAATGTTGAATATTTTTTTATAATAAACATCATCTTTCTAATTATTAATTTTTGAACTTCGTTAGTAGCCGACCTAGAGGTGGTGGCGGAGCTTTAGAAGCGAATCTTAATCTTGATTGAAGTAATAATTATACCTTATTTACCAAAATCGCCATCGCACAAACTTTATATTTGTCTTCACTGTAGACATGTCATCCAATACATCACACTTCGGTCTGACTTCACCCGGACCCTCGCTTCAAACCCATACCTTTCTCGATTAGTCTTATTATACATTTACAATCCAAAAGTTTGATGTAATCCAAGGAATATTCAAGCCTAATATTACAAATATTGTATCAAATTTAATATTTGAATTTATTTTGGTATAGTATGATATTCCTTTCGAATAATATTTTTAAAATATAAAATAATCTATAAATATTATACAATTGTAAATATAGTCTTTTAATATATATTGTAAATAGAGTTCCAATTCAAACGACAAAAAATACAATAAGGGGGCTCAGTATTTAAGAGTTTCCTCCATTCCTATTCCTATTCCCATTCCTGTTGTTCGCTTCTTTTCTGCACCGATTACAAAGACCCGCGTAGCTTATTCGAATTCTCTCGAAACCCTAGAGTAGAAAGAACAAGTTTTGCATCTGTAAGTGTCTACTCTTATCTATGCTTTTCAACTTATGTTGCTAGTTGGTTTTGATTTCATACATTTATTTGATGTTTGTGTGTTAATGTGCATGCGGTTTTGAGTTTCATGTTTAGCTCTATCTGGAACCTTTTTTTAAAATTTTAAATTCTTCTGTTTTTGAGTGGGGTTGATTGATAGTAGGTGATAAAGTAGTGAAAAGCAATCAATGATATGCTTTTTGGACAACCAATGTGTAATTGAAAGATGGTTTATCTTATGTACAAAATCAGTTCTCAAGGACGCACTTTCATGGAATCGGTCGAGTATGGGGTTGTGTATGCTTGTATGAGTCGCATTATTGCTTCATTTTTAGAGTGCCAATAAATTTGATGCCTTGATGGTTTCATATGAAGTATAGTTCTATATTCTTATATGATAAAGTAAATGAGTCGGTTTGTTTTGGATGCAATGGAAAGAGGATGGATGTTCGAGTTTGGCTTCTAAGTTTAAGATCAAATGGTTGTCTCTGTTAGATGGTTGAAAATTGTTGCTTTGTGCTTTGTTTTAGGCATGGCAATCATTTCACAGGCAGATGCAGCACATTGTGTTTCCATGGAGATTACACATGGTAAAACCAGACAAAACTTAACTGTTGGCGCATTTAATGCTGTAGACGTGGTTAAATTGAAGGAGCCACGTGTTAGATTCTCGTCTTTATCATGCAATTCTTCAAAAGCACCACATATTCTGGGCCTAGAAAGCTCATTGCCTGGAATCAGGAGAGGTCATCAAGTAATAGTTGCTGCTAGCTCTCCTACTGAGGAAGCTGTAATTGCTACAGAACCACTAACAAAAGACGATCTTGTACAATACCTTGCCTCCGGGTGCAAGGCTAAAGAAAAGTGGAGGTGTGATTTCCAGTTCTTCACTGTAGTTTGATTGGGTTAATATTGTCGGTGCAATTTAGAATACACTTGGAAATAGTGTGTTAGTTTTATTGCTACATTGGTCATTGATTGATTCATCAATTCCACGTATCATTGCAATGCATAACAGGGGAATAGTTTTGTTATGCTATCTGCTTTCGTGTATTGCATGGGGCTTTTATATGAAATGTTGCGGCAGTTTCTCTCTCCAAAAGGTGCTCATCTGTTATTTATGTACTGACTGAAAGTTTCTGTGTATCACTTTTGATTGTTGTATCTTTTGACAAATTTATGCTGGTGGAAGATATCACACTCCCATGACATATTATAAGGCCGGTTGTTTTTGCGAAATTGTTGTTTGTATAACCGTATTGCCTTCTACAAGGGTTTCATTTTTCATGCTTTTGGCAATCTTGCTGTTGAAATTTTGTTTCAATTGATCAGTTAATTTTCAAAGTTAACCTTTGGTGCTTGATTCTGGATTTCTGCAAACCTAGTTGTTTGATTGACTTCAGTGAGTGATCTTTTGCAGAATAGGTACAGAACATGAGAAGTTTGGTTTTGAGTTTGGAACTTTACGTCCCATGAAGTATGAACAAATAGCAGAGTTGCTTAACGGTATTTCTGAGAGATTTGATTGGGGTAAAATAATGGAAGGCGATAAAATTATAGGACTTAAGCAGGTAAATAATTTTTCATGCTCATCTTCGTTTCTTCAGAAATAGCATCTTTTTTCTTGCAAGTGTGCATGTTTTTATACTTATTACCATTTTGAACTTCTTTTTTGTTGCTCATATCATATACTTTTTGCAATGTTTATTACAGTTGTGCCTTTTGGATTACAGTGATTCTTTAAACTATTGGCTCTTTTTAGTTTCTGTGTTCCTCTGACTAGAGAATAACATTTATTCTAAAATCTTTATGTTGCTATGTGCCAGGGAAAGCAAAGCATATCACTAGAGCCTGGTGGTCAGTTTGAGCTGAGTGGTGCACCTCTTGAAACTTTACATCAAACTTGTGCAGAGGTCAATTCGCACCTTTATCAGGTAGGAAATCTGCATCACACATGCTTGAACAAGCTTGTTATGCCTCATTTTCATATATGTATTCTTTATAATCTGGTTCATGTATAATGTTCTAATATGATCAACTTTAATGCCTTTGGCATAGTTGTTTCCTTTGTTCAGTGACGACCTAATACTGTATTCTGGAATTTATACAATCTTAAATGTATATTTATTTGGAAAATTGCCACTGCCAAGAAATTTAATATTATGGCTTTATGGCTAACTTCTAGTCCTTCCATAGTGGGTTTGGCATTATATGCACTAGCATCTCTATGGGATACATTTTTCTTAATTCATTGGCAATAACTTCAAAAAAAAAAAACAAAAAATCCTTATTTTCTGCTACTAGTAGTATTCTGCTTCTCCACTCGACATAGCCAGCTCCTCTTAGGGCAATCATATGTACAGAGACTATTTTCACGGAGAAGAATTTCTGTCATGATGAAAGCTATTATCATGATTTTATTAATAGATCAGTATGCTGCCATCATAAATAATAACATGTGAACCGAAACATGATCATTCCAATATTATCTTATTTTTCCAACCACCTCCTTTATGAATTATCCTTGGTTTGATCTTCTTTCAAGTACTATTTTTTCTCATCACATCTTATCTTTTTCACCAGGTGAAAGCTGTTGCAGAGGAGATGGGGATTGGATTTCTAGGAATTGGTTTCCAACCCAAATGGGGGCTTAATGACATCCCAGTTATGCCCAAGGTACTAATTACTTTCCCTTTTCAGCAACATAATCTACTAGATGAATGTTAATCATTGTTTCTTTAGAGAGATGCAATAGTTAAGATTGCATGAACTATTGATTCTTCTATTTGTAAAAGTCCATGGTTAGTTATCTAGATGCTTCCATAAAGCTTGCAAGCGAGGGTTCTACACATGCAAGCTACAGCCACAGGAGTTAGACTTAGAAATTGCTGGTTCATTTTTTCTTCACGGAAGAGGTGATGTGTTCTTGGCATGAAGAGCATCTTACAGAAAGTATCACTTGTGATATGCATTTTTTATGCATCTTGATCATTCCATGATTTATGTACTTCCTTGTTTGGTTATTGTATGCATTCAGATCCCTTACCTTTCACTTGTTCTGTTATACAATGGCTGAGAGTTAATAAGCGTCATATTTAACTCATTCTTTTGGCATCCAGAAGCCTGCTTTTTTCAAAATCGAAAGCTTTTTAAATTTGAAACTTTCAGACTGATCAAATAAGTTATGCCGAGGGAAAAAAGGTTCTAAAGATCACTCAAACTGTTTCAATGATCTGAATTTCATATAGATTTCCATCTACAGCATTTTGTATGAAATGTGATGAGTTTTCTATTTTTGTTAGCTAGTAATATTAGGTCTTCCATTTATATTGAGGGGTTGATCCACTAATTTGAGTATGTGCGGTAACTATTGAATTATTAACCTTAAAAATTTTATGGTAAAAAATAGAAAGTCAAATCATTATATGTTAGGATTGATTTTTGCAAGGCTTGTGTAGAATCCTTTTGATATCAATACTATTTCATGTTTCCTGTTTACCCCATTCAGTATCTAGAGGCTATAAGGAAAACTCTTGTTTAGAAATTTCATAATGTATATTATTACAAGTATTTTGGAAAACTATTGAAATATTTTTTGTACCTTGGGCTTGGGTTGATATCATGGATTTGATTAAGAGCAAGGACCTACTCAATAGACGTGGATAAATTTAATTTGAGTCAATGGGGGCAGTTGTTGTGGACTTGTTCAGAGTGGTCACACAATAGCACATACCCTGTGGTGAGTCTAGTTTTGGGTCAGTGGGCTAGATCCATCCATGTTTATCCTAGTCTTTATTTATTAAAAGTTTGACTGTCTCTGCATTGACATGTATTCTATTTCAGGGAAGATATGAGATAATGAGGAATTACATGCCCAAAGTTGGTACACTTGGACTTGATATGATGTTTAGGACATGCACCGTTCAGGTTAGAGGAATGACATTTTTCTATGTCCTTCTACAGCAAAGTATTGTTTATTGGCTAATTAATTTCTCAATCTTCCTTTTCTCAATTAAGTGAACAACCATTTGGCTTTCTACATTGGTACTGGCAACTTCTCATTGTCAACAAATTTACTTTCTGTAGGTTAATCTGGATTTTAGTTCTGAAGCTGACATGATAAGGAAATTTCGTGCTGGTCTCGCTTTACAACCTGTGAGAAAGAAACAATTTTGCACATTCTTCTTTGATTGAACATCTCTGCCACATCAAATATCTAATGATTGAAAATTGACAGATAGCAACAGCTATATTTGCAAATTCACCTTTCACTGAAGGGAAGCCAAATGGCTATCTGAGCATGAGAAGGTGTCTGAATATTGTCCTCTAATTGTGCCTAGCACTGTTATTTGTTCTCTGATGTTTATATAACTGCTCCTCATTGATTAAACAGCCAAATCTGGACTGATACGGATAAAAGCCGCACTGGCATGCTTCCTTTTGTATTTGATGATTCGTTCGGGTACGTTCAACTTTTTCTATTTGCAGATTCCTTTTTATTTCTTGACATTGATCATGCAGGTTATTCTTATGCAGGTTTGAACAGTATGTGGATTATGCTCTCGATGTTCCAATGTATTTTGTTTACCGGAAAAAGAAGTATATTGACTGTACTGGAATGTCATTCCGGGTTTCCATCTAACCTTACTAGTCTTGTAATTTAAGACTTTCTTTAATCCATTTGAAAACCTTTTTCTGTGTTGCATTTTCATTTCAGGAATCTGATTCTGTGTTCTTGAGATGAAGTTATTGGCTTTCTAAGAAAATTGATTATCCTTGTATATTTGTGCAGGATTTTATGGCTGGAAAACTTCCTTGCCTTCCAGGTGAGTTGCCAACCCTTAATGATTGGGAGAATCATTTGACGACAATATTTCCCGAGGTATGCTTCTTCATCAATTTGCTAAAGTTACATGATTTTGGCATTGCTATGGCTTCTCTAACATTGTTGTATTTTTCATTCAGGTGAGGCTGAAGAGATACTTGGAGATGAGGGGTGCTGATGGAGGCCCTTGGAGGAGGTTATGTGCTTTGCCAGCATTTTGGGTAGTTTTCCTTGTTCAATGGTACATTTTGTTTTTACTTATGTGAAATTTGTAGAGAATGGTCAGATTAACTTGTCACTTACGGGTCTTTATATTTATTTTTTAATAATTGTTGATGAAAAAGATTATCCAAAGAAGAATCAAATGTGAAGAATAGTGTAGTTTAGATGTGTCTTTGGGCAGAGTATTTTTTTCCCCCCCAAATTGCCATTTGGGTTTCTGCTTTGCGATCTTTGCTGTACTCTTAACATTCTAAGTGATGTTCATCTTCCTTTCAATTGTCAGGTTGGATTGTTATATGATGAGATGTCACTTCAAACTGTTCTGGACATGACAGCTGATTGGACTCCAGAGGAAAGACAAATGTCGAGGAATATGGTAATTGAAAAACTTGTTATGAATTGAATCAACTCTTTGTTATGCACAAGGTTATATGTACATGATACAACATTTGAACAAGTAGAATCATCAGAAAGAAACAAGCTTCTGGTTGCCTCTTTTCTCTTCATGATAGTCTGGAGTGAAGTTCCAAAATCTGATATGTATAGCAATACATTATATGTCAGTAGTCTGAGATGGAATATATATGTTTCTTTATTCCTATCACTGTAATTTAAATTGGGAGATGTGATTAGAACATACTTGTAGTAGGTTCCAAAAATGGGTTTAAAGACACCATTTCGGGATGGAATGCTGAGGCACATTGCTGAAGACGTTGTAAAATTGGCTAAGGTAACCTCAAGAATGTTGTGGTTTATCCAGCGTATATAAACAGTTAATTATAGATATACCTATTTGTTGCAGGATGGCTTGGAAAGAAGAGGCTTCAAAGAAGTCGGATTCTTAAAAGAGGTAACCGAGGTTGTTAGAACAGGTAACTGCCATATGTATTATGTGCCTTTGCATTCTTCTTTTATTTTCCCTTTTTGGACTTCTTTCCATTTTCTTGCCTCACTAAATTAAGGTGCAAGGCCGAAGATATCAATTAAGTTTTTTTATGTTGGTAGACAGGAGATGCCAATGATCTTGTGTATCTCCATCCATTTTCCTGCTCAATATGCTTTTCAGATTTTGGACCTTTCGTGTCATATTCTGTCAATCTTGATTTAGTGTGGTTGTCCTTGGTTATGATTGTGTTTGGTTAGAACAGTTGAAGTTTTCAGACTAAAAGAAGAAGACTTGTTTTGGAAGTTAGAGTTTATGTTACTCCCTGGAGGAATCTAGAAATAATGTTTACGTAGGAAGAAGCAGTGGAAAGAGCATCATCTCTAACAAAATTGGAGATTTGCTTGTACTTGCATGTTACTGAATGTGTTTTCTCAAGTATTTTGATGTCTACTTGTACATGCATAGTTGTTAAAGAGTGTTCACTTAACCATTGTAATATTTAGGATTCAACGGCTGCATGAATTTTTACCCAGTTTTCTTATTTGAAGTTCGGTGGTTGTGATTGTCGATATTCACATGACAGGAGTGACACCAGCTGAGAAACTCTTGGAGTTGTACAATGGAAAGTGGGGGCAATCTGTAGATCCTGTGTTTGAGGAGCTACTCTACTAGAGTGTACTTTTAAGGTTGCCCTTTCTGTGCACAACGGTCACCAAAATTTTGGTGTAAACTTGGTTGTTTACAGTTTGTAATAAATAAAATTTTGCGGATTTACCATCCGTATCATCAGCTTCGTTCTTTACTTGTTTCTTTGATGAGATGACGCCTGGTTTTCATTTATAGGGATGACGACGGTGCTGCTTTTTGCTTTTTCATGAGCCCAATGTTTTTGACACTGCAACGAAATCCCAAGTATCAATCCCACGTATCCTTCGCTTGATAATTTCTCCAAGCATATAGAATGCAGTCTCTAAGTTCCCATTTACGTGCAACACTTTATGATAAGAACATCAAGACAATCAATGTTCGTCCTCATCAGTCAACGAAATTTGAAGACCCTAGTATCTTGTGAGATGGACGCGAACGTGATTCTTCTTGTATATCAATGATAAATCCCAAGAATTCTAAGACCAAGTATCGATTCTCAATTCGGTTCAATGGTTTAAACAACTAACCAGAACAACGCATGTTACTCATCAGCCATGTCAAAACTTATCCTTTTCTTCCCAGTTCAGTAAGTCATTTTGATTCTCCCAGAAAGCTTTTGAGTATGAACCCGTACAGAAAAGAACGCTGGTTTTAAATTACGAGCATAATTCATTTCTTCCCTGATACCATCACTGTTATGTAAACCATGAAGCCATGCTGAAGACGAAGCCTCGTACTCTTACGAGAGGAAATAAATGGAGTCGTTTTATTATTATAGTAATTTTTGAATTCCCTAATACGACATGGGATGGACTCCTTGGGAGAATAGTGTATTCATAGAGATCAAACTACACCCTTCCAGAGTAACCAAAGATACGTAAAAGTCATATATTTTTTTCTCCCTAAACTTATGTTGTTTCAAGCTACGGTAATGTATGTGAGGAATTCTTAATGTTTGCCAAGTTACGAGACTATGATCATTAAACTTGTAAGGATTTGTCCTTGATTATTCATTAATGCATTCTTTACCTTATTCTTGGTGGAATAATTTAGTTTTATTTATAATTCGTACTTTTATAGGTATTTAATAGTTAAATTGCTTGTTTTCACTATTATTAGTAAATGAAATTATTAAAAATTATTATTTTATTATATTCATATTTCATTACTTATATCAAAAGGTGTAAATAAATTTTAATATATAATATAAAATTATATTGTTAAATTTAATAATATATTAATTTACCAT
>JANIMX020000529.1:652412-669799 GCA_024582655.2 Erythroxylum kunthianum
TAATATCATTATATAATAAAATTACAAATTTAATAAAAGACTTAATTTGATATGATATTAAATTTATTAATATATTATTAATAATAAAATACTAATAAATATATTTATAAATTTTAATAAAATATATTTATTTTAATATAAATACTTTACTAATTATACGGTTTCTTAATTCTTAATTATTCCCTTGTAAGATGATCGTCTGCCGTCTAAAAGAAATTATCGGGGTCTATTAATTAATGATACAACTTAATAAGATGATTAATTTTGAAGTGTTTACAAAAAAAAATAATTCTGAAAATTTTAATGTACATCAAATTTTAATAAAATTGATAAAAACTATATAATTTTTTTATGTAACTTTGGATAACTATTTGCCTATTATTAATTTGTAACGGTAAAAGGAATTACAATAATAAACAGTACCGTATGATCGTTTAATAATTATTAATAATTGCAATGGTTATTAACTGAATAATAATTAATTTTTTTAAATTTAAATAAAATTAAGAATGTATGTACCTCTGTATATGATTATATGACTTTGACATCCATCAAAGTAATTCTTCGTCATTTCTTGGTTCATATCAATGATCTATATATAATACTTGGCCTTCATTTTGTCACCTTTCCACCTTGTTGTACATGACTTGCCCATGTGGCCACCAACAACTGCCATGTTTCTCCTTTTTTTCTTTCCATGTTTACGCAGGCTTATCTGCTACAGATTTTGTCTACATCCTACTTTTTCCCCATTATTTGATGCTCTCCCGTGAAGGTTAAAAATAAAAGAAAGAGGACAAAACTGAGGTGAAACGAGTGCTATTGCATCTATCTGTAGAGATACACTTGCTTGTGTGTATATGTCCATTCGTGCTGTGGAGTGAACAGTCTAACGTATATAATGGGTAGAGATTGTGATGGGCACTCGCCAATCGCCATTTCTATAATCGCCTCTCTCTCAAGTAGGTCTTGAATGACATGAAAATGACATTCTAACAACAATCTTTGAAGAAGCAGATATCATCTCACCTTCTGCAGTCACCTTTTCTGTCTGTCAAGTGAAGGAAGATATGTTTTTATATAAAGCAGAATGTTCAAGAAATATAAATCTTGTGGTAGCCAAGAAGAGACGGTATCCTTGACGAGTTTGTTTAACATGCAATTTCAGTTATGGTGTCTATGTCCAACATGCCATGATGGGTGGAAATGTACTCTCAAGATTTATTTAGATTACTGAAGAGTTGTACTTTTCCAGTGGAACTGTGAAATAGAAGAAGAAGAAGGTCTACGTCCCAAGCTTTGGTTTAATGGTGGGATGGATTTAGTTTCTATAAAGAGCATTATTGGATTGGAAAAAAGAAATGGTGCTATGTAGTTGAGCGAAATTGATATTTTGTGAGGTCATGAAAGAGATAGACATCAAAGTAGCCAACTGGTCCTTGTGGGGATGGTGTAAAAAATAAACACTTATTTAACAAGAGACAGGCTGACATTTAAATTTCATGGGCCACCAACACCAATAATTCTATCTTACTCTTCATTAATCCTTAGGTTATATATCACTAACCAACCACCTTGTCTTGCAATTTCTTTATTTTAATACCAAACAAGTATGTAATCTAATAAAAATATTGATCTTAAGTAAGGCAAGTCTATAATGGAAGATGATTAAAGAATCATATAGAAGCAAACAATCACAAAACATAAATGGCAATTCAGATGGAAAATCATGTTGGGAGGTTGGGGTTGGTATATTAGGAGGATTGATCCAGGCCAGAGAAGCTGAGATTGTCTTCTTTGAAATCCAGCTCACATACTCCTCTTGGACTTTGACATTGCTCCCTCCTAAAAAAAGACATCATATTCTTCACATAAAATATCCCATTGCATCTTACTCCTACAAAAAGGACATAGGCAACTACCATTCTTCTTCAGTTCCTCATCTCTCTAGTCCTTTGCATTTTTCTGTATAACTTACTTACATCAACTCTTGTTCCAGATACCATTTTAGCAAGTTTGTATCCCACATCAGAATGAGAGAAATTCTCCATATCCAAGCCGGTCAATGTGGCAACCAAATTGGGGGCAAGTTTTGGGAGGTTGTATGTGACGAACATGGAATTGATGCTACTGGGAGCTACATCGGAGACTCTCGTGTCCAACTTGAGAGGGTTAATGTTTACTACAATGAGGCTAGCGGTGGACGTTACGTGCCACGAGCTGTTCTGATGGACCTTGAGCCAGGGACAATGGACAGCTTGAGGACTGGTCCTTATGGGAAGATATTTAGGCCTGACAATTTTGTGTTCGGGCAAAATGGAGCTGGGAATAACTGGGCTAAGGGCCATTATACTGAAGGAGCTGAATTGATAGACTCTGTTCTTGATGTTGTCCGCAAAGAGGCTGAAAATTGTGATTGCTTGCAAGGTCTATAGTCCATTGTTTGATCTGTGTTTTATCATTTCATGGTATTACAAATAGTTGGATTATTTTTTTTATGGTCTTTTCAGGCTTTCAGATTTGCCATTCACTGGGGGGTGGAACAGGGTCAGGAATGGGGACTCTGCTGATATCAAAAATCAGGGAAGAGTATCCTGATAGGATGATGCTAACATTCTCGGTGTTTCCTTCTCCTAAGGTTTCTGATACAGTTGTTGAACCCTACAATGCCACTCTGTCTGTGCACCAGCTTGTTGAAAATGCTGATGAGTGCATGGTTCTTGACAACGAGGCTCTATATGACATCTGCTTTAGGACTCTAAAGCTCACCAATCCAAGCTGTAAGTACACATAGAAACTACCTTCAAATGTTTCAACACTTGACAAAAGGAGATCGTTCAGATGTCGTGTCATATATAATCAATATAAGCCATTTTTGTGTCGCTAATGTTTCTTTGTGCACGTATTGATTTTACTGCAGTTGGTGACCTTAACCATTTGATCTCAACAACCATGAGTGGAGTCACCTGTTGCCTCCGCTTCCCCGGACAGCTCAACTCCGACCTCCGGAAGTTAGCAGTGAATTTAATCCCCTTCCCACGTCTCCACTTCTTCATGGTTGGTTTTGCGCCATTGACCTCACGTGGCTCCCAACTATACCGTGCTCTAACAATCCCCGAACTCACTCAACAAATGTGGGATGCTAAGAACATGATGTGTGCAGCCGACCCACGACATGGCAGGTACTTGACTGCCTCAGCCATGTTCAGGGGCAAGATGAGCACCAAGGAAGTTGATGAGCAGATGATAAATGTACAGAACAAGAACTACTCCTATTTTGTTGAGTGGATTCCTAACAACGTCAAGTCAAGTGTGTGTGACATACCACCAATAGGATTATCGATGTCATCAACATTCATGGGAAATTCTACATCCATCCAAGAAATGTTCAGAAGGGTATCAGAGCAATTCACGGTGATGTTCAGGAGGAAGGCGTTTTTGCATTGGTATACAGGTGAAGGGATGGATGAAATGGAGTTTACAGAGGCAGAAAGTAACATGAATGACTTGGTTTCAGAGTATCAACAATATCAAGATGCTGTTGCTGATAATGAGGAGTACGAAAATGAGGAAGCTGTGGAGAACTGAGAAGATTTATGTGAACATATTTTTATATTTTTCTTCTCCTTATGTGGTTTTTATTTCATTGGGGCCTAATATATTTATAGATTCATGTTTGCTTGCTGGTTGATGATGATCAACAATAAGGCCTATGTTTGTTTACATTGTATGGTATGTATGTTGCTGCTTTGGTCATCCTGCATGCAACTGATGTTGTAAAGCTCTGAAATTTTGATATATAAAATGTACATCTGTGGATGGTTGCAGTTGCATACTTAGTTTACATAACCAAATTTATATGCCTTTGTTATCCTTGATAAGAGTTTTGTGGAGAAATGCTACATTTCTGCTTGACAGGCTAAGCCTCCATATTATTTTATTTCAGTGATTTAGCATTTTCACTTCAAAGCTCAATCTCCTAGTTTTCCTGGCTCTAGCCAACCTAGCAAAGAAATCTCACTTTTCTGTATTAAAAGCAGGTCATTGGATTCAATTACAACTACAGGGGTGAATAAAAGCTGCTGATAGAACAGCAGGATCTTGTAGACTAAATGCTTCATTCATGATCACAAGTTCATTCAAAACTTTCATTCTTTTGGAAAGAAATAGTGTTTGATTTAAAACCACAAAAAACAACATAGAAAAGGAACTCCACCCTAAGCTGCAGCAGCCACAACCAATAGCACACAGTACATTAAATTACAAGGCTCGCATAAGACGTCTATTTCACCCTCTACAATCAAATTTTTAACAGCAGTTGGGACCCCTCTACAAATATTTAATTCGTCCAAAGAGTGTCTTAATTATTCCCACAAAGGTGGTTGTATTGAAAGATCAACAAAGCAAAAAAAGAAAGAATGTTTGTATGCCCACACAAGTTATCCAATAAAGCAGAGCGACCACAATCATCCCACAATGTTCTGAACGAATTCTTTAAGATGATTACCGACTCATCATGCAGATTGATCATTGCAGCTCATTCCCTGGGCTCAAGAAATCTTGGATACTGCCTGAAAATTGACCTCAGTTTGGCAATGCAAGTCACATCTGGAGGGAAAGGTGCCCAAGAAAACAATTATTTTGAAGTTCATCCATCAATTATCACAAATTGGTACTCCTTTTACTTTCCAGGGTTGATCCCTCTTTTAAAGCTGCTTGTGCCTCACTCTCCCTTCCTAATGCAAAAAGAGCTACAGCTTGCAAATAAGATGCAATGTCCCAAAGAGGTGATATGGCTTGTGCTTGTAGTGCATCATTTAGCGCTTCTTGTGGCATGTCACTCATGACGTAAGAGAGACTTCGGCGCGCAAAAACAGTTGGAGATACCATTGTTCCAACATCTATGAACTGCAAATATAAATCAATTGTCAGCTGAACTTCGGACATTCCAAAAATTTAACAATCAGATCTTTCAAGTAGGGCAGAAAGTTGGTAATCCACTGACAAGGGAGTTTGACATAGAGATTTCGAAAATTTTCAAGTTTTGACACTATGCTCAATTTCAGATAGACTTCAGATGTGCATTCTTACCCAAACATTGCTTCCCCACACATGAAATAACTTATCCAAATCAGAAATATGGATGCCGATCTAACCTGGGAGTAGCACTCAATGGCAGCCCTTAAATCTTTATGACGAAAAGCAACATCTCCCTTCTTCTTTGAATTTAACGTTTCTTGCATCTGATTGGTCCACATCTGAAATGAGAGCTGATACAGAGGAAACAGGAGTGAGTACAATCACATTCTTGCTACTGAAATGGCTACGAAGGAGATGCAATGCCAGGGTGAATGTCTGACAGGAACAGACAACAAAACAATTTCTTAAATTAAGTTGCCCATAAGCAAGGAAAAAGTAACAAAAATCACACAATCTAGGAGATCATATAAAGTACAAAACCTATGAATGATTATCCCATCTGGAACCAAAGAATTTACAAGCTTTTGCATATGGACGAATAAAGCAGTCCCTCACAGTCAACGCAATAAATGAAGTACTAAATTATGCAGTCCACGCTATACTTATACAATTTAAGGCCAAAGTAATTGCAGTGTCAAAAAGTTTATTAGCTAGAATGCTTGCAGCCTTGCAGGCAGCAGATACCAACTTACAATGATGAATCCAGGCAATTCAGGACATGTAAAACTACTCAAAATATCATATACAAACCTCAGTAGCTGCACCCTCATCATCTTTGTATCCAATCTTTTCCAAGATCTCATGAATAGCAGTCAAATCCATTCTTAAGCAAGCTTCACCACGTGGCGACAGAGGTACAGCTTCAGCAACATCTGGTATACCCATCAATACATGAGAAGGAACCTGCAAAAATAATTAGTTAATTCATGTCCATCACTGAATAAGATTACCTCTAAGTCACACAAACAACTGGAACTGGCAGAAGAGCCTTAAAATTAAGGTTTACTAGGATCTATTTGAGAATTGCAAGAGCTTAACGAAAATAAGACGTACACTTCATATCAAAGCCACTGACAACAAACCTCAGTATCCTTTTGCAGAGGAATCAAAGCAGAAACCAATGACTTTGGATTTGGTCGCTCTCGGGGTTCATACTGTAAACATCTAGAAGCTAACCTCACCAACTCAGTCCCATCATCATTTGTAAATTGGCCTTCCAAACATGAATCTGTCAACATTTGAATGTTCCGGTCACGTATTAAGTCCAGTGCCTGAAAAAGAAAACAAAGAAAGAAAGCAGTTGAATAACAGAAGTTGGCTGGAAAAATCAGAAAGAATTCTAGCACAGAGAACTTTCAAGGAATTCATGCCATCACTTTGTGAAGTGAGTATTAGTGTTCTTCTATATCTAAGATGCATAAATGCTGAATAGTAAATTCTCACTTGCCATTACATTTCAATAACTCGTGACTCTTTCCTTTCTTCCTATTTGTTAAGGTAGGTCACATTACTGTAAACCAGAACAACATTTATGAGTGTGGACAAGCCCACTAGTGGACAAGCCCACTGTAAACCCAAGAGAGAAGGAAAAAGGAAATCTCTCAAAATAGGTTTCAGTAAGTTGTTTGCGAGATATTAAAAGTGCCAACAGAACCCATAACATAAACTACTCTCATGCACTACACAAAAGAATAGATTATGGTAACTTCGTCAAGTTAACAGCTGATTAAATACATGATAAGATACAGAAACTCATATTTAAGTTAATGTAACATGTAAAAGTAGCAGGAAGTTGACAATGGTTATGTACTTAGAAACAAACAATAACAATCAGATCCTAGTAATTATCTACAGAAGTTCACGATCAGCAGGACTATCACACATAACTTGCCTAAGAGGCTCTATTTAGATGCCATACTGTGGTTGAAATTTATTCCTGTGCAACTCTTTTAGGGATTTACATGCTAAAAAGAGTTTGTTAGGCCATATCTCTGTGGGCCTGTGGCGAAATTCAAAATTTTCAAAATGAAGCAAAGTCAGAGGGCATAATTTCCTTTATACTTTTTTGGCCAGCTAAATAGTATGCAACATGCGGCTTAAAGATATGTTTCCACAATAAGAGAACAATAGAAAAGGAAATCCACAGTATCACCGGCCATTACTTCATATTTATCTGAAAATACAATAAAATCAAAAAAGAAAATGGAGGAACAATGGTGACAGGAAGCTCACATTCCCTTATATCATAGTTTACAGGTTTCAAATTTTCCTCCACTATGATAATGTTCAACTTTGAACAAAAACAAAAACAGAAGCTCAGATATTGCTGATTCAAAATAACCCTCCAAGCTGAAGACTTACATGACTAGGAGGAATGTGTTTTCCACTGAGCAGGTCAAGTAATAGGGTCCCAAAGCTATAAATCACACTTTCTGGAGTTACCCTGCCTACAGTTTGAAAGAACATTAAAACATAAAATAACATAGAGAGGATAATGACATGAAACTTTGAACGAGATTGCATGAAAACATGTCATATTAGTGAGCTGATTCTTACTGCTGAAACTATCAACTTTCTAACTCAAGATTCACAAAGGCATAAAAACCTCTAATAACCAATGAAATACAAGCAGAGGAAAATGATCAGAATTATTTTCTCCTTTTTCTGTGAGTCTATCAAAAAGAACCTCTCTACTAGTTAGGGGTAATGCTGCATATTTCTGGACCTCTCTCCAAACTTCGCATCTCAACGAAATTTCTACTGGTATGTTGTTGTTGTTGTTGTTGTACAATGATTAGGATTAGTCAGAGATGTTTATTTAACTAGCTTCACAAAATAAGTACCTGTTCTCAGATACTCGGGGGGCGTAAATGCCAAATTTGTACTGTAACTTTTTCCATCCCTACTGTTCTTCATCAGACCAAAGCAAGAAAGCCTGGGATTTCCCTCCTAAGAAATAAACAATGGCGGTTTTATACGCTAAATTCAATTTATGGAAAGAAGTGAGAAATCTTGTCAAAACGTTGCATACTTCATCAAAAACAATCCTATACGCATTTAGATCATGATACAATGCACGCCCTTTGCCGGTACAATATTCTAGGGCCTGTGCAAGATGCAGGGCCACCCTAAGCCGCATTGCCCATTTCATCGGTTGTGCTTCCCCTGTTGAAGTCAACAGGCCAAAAAGGAGACATGAGAGGAAACTACAAATATAGAGGACAGAAATGAGGTACCCATTTATCAATCACAATACAATTACTGCCTACCTCCAGGGAATCTTAACCTAAAAATTACATGCTGCATTCACTACATAATCTGCCATGAACTGGAATTAGAGGATGCATAATTTCAATAGAATTAATACTTAATAGATGTAATTGCATACTGAACAAGTAAATGAAGTGCTGGAACTTGACATATTTTTGGTTATCGTCCTAATCATGAAATTCACAAGTTGTAAACAACAAACAACATTAGAGCTCAGGTAAGTAAATGAACATACAATGAAATAAATGTTTTGCTAATGTGTCATTGGGCATAAATTCTGCAACAAGTAATCTATCGTCCCCTTCACAGCAACAACCAAGTAAATTTCCCAACCGTTGGTTCCGCAGCTGTCCAACAGCTCTTGCTTCTTCCTAGGATGTAGAAGATAGCTCAGATTATGTAATATAGTAAAGGTTGATAGAAAGATTACCATGATGGAAGCAAAATTCTTTAAGTTAAATGATAAAGCAAATAGTGTGCTTCACTGCTAACCAGAAACTGCCTTGCATCAGGCCAAGCTGATCTATTAAATCGTTTCACAGCAATCCTCCTTTGATTCTCAAGCTTCCCCTTATAAACCACATTTGGAGCTTTTTCTCCATGTTCGGAGACTATATTCTCAACGGCAAAGCCCGAAGTAGCCATCCTGAGTGTCTCAATTGAGTATTCACGGAATGCAGGCAAATCATCAAGTTCACTCTTATCCTCATTTTCTATAAAGAGCAGTCATTTCAATTGTCACAACAACATAGATGCACTAACCAAGGAAAAACAAATCATGCATTTCACGTACCCTCATTAACTACCTCAGGAGCTGCTCCGTTATATTTAGGATCCCAACAACATGAAGACAGCTTCGAGCACTCACAACCCATTTCACTAATAGGAATTTGACGCCAAAATTCTCCAACTGCTGCTCAATACCCTCCAGTTCAATCACTCCATCGAACTTCACAAGTAAACCCTCTTATCAAGTCAAACAACACATTATTGACAACAAAGCAACGATCCTTCCAGAAACCAATATACAGAACTAATCCAATAGACCTGCGACCACAACAAGTGAAATCAAAATCCAAAATACTATCCAAAAACCATCAAATTAACCAAAAAAGAAAAAAAAAACAAAGAAAACGGCTACAAAACAAGAATGTTACAGGTCACATCACCAATTCTCTTTTCACATAAATAAACCACAAGTGCACAACTCCATCTCTCAAGTATAAAACTTGTCCATTTCTGTACACAAATCTACAAACCCAACAAAACCCACTTTCTATTTCGCTATGATCTCCAAGTTCCAACTTAGCAAAACCAAGTTGAAAATCACCTTAGTAGCGAGTTTCCACCAAAAGTCAACACACTTCACGGAACTAGTCGACCAAACTCTCTCAATACAAACACACAAACTCTCTCTTCCTTGAAGGTACAGACTTTCACTAAACAAAAACAGTATAAATGAAGAAAAGAAGCAATACAAAAACGTGCACACACGTACACCAGAGATAGACAGAACCTGAAAAGTGGAATCAGCAAATCTCTTGTTTGATGGACTGGGCAGAAGAGAAAATGGGAAGCTGAAAAGTGTGGCTTTATGGTTTTCAGAAAGTTTGTGAATCTGATGGATCAGCTTTTCTTCTTTCCTTTTCGTTTCTATTCTATACGAGAGACAGACAGAAGATTAAGAATGTTTTGGGAGACTTTGTGCTATAAAACAATTAAAGAAATTTCATGTTAACCTTAAACTATGTATATATGTATTTGTCTGTCTTTGAATTGAGGCCTTCATTTTCATGAATTTCCACCGACATGATCAAACTTCCTTTTTTTCATACAACTAAGTACCACCCTAATCAATTTCCTCTCAAATCAAATGGTAACTAATTTAATTTCTGATCTATTCAATCTTTTACAATTCATCTTCCCATAAATCTTGAAAAGTTTAAAGAGCTACTACTTTTAATTTGTATCATAATAATAATAATAATAATAATAATAATAGATCAATTTATACTAACTCAAAATTTTATGAATATATAACAAATTTTAAAAAATTAAGGAATCTTTATTTTAGTATATTTTCATAACTTATACAAACTAAAACAATTTGTTTTAGTCTTCTTATGTGATTTTATTATTAGCTAATATATCCTATTTAATTATATTATAACTATTATTATTTATTTTATTTTATAATCAATTTAAAATTTAAAATAAAAATAATTTCTAATAAGTTATTTAATAAATAAATTTAAATTTGAAATGAGTTTGTTGTGTGTTACATACAAGTAGGATGTCATTATTTTTCAAATGAAAATAGATAGGAATACGAGTTACTAAAACTTGACTTTAAAAAGTAAAAGCAAGAAATACAAGAATCCAGCAAAATGTCCACAGGGTCGAATAACCTGACATGTTCTATTTATAATAAGACAAGTAGAAAGTGTATTTTAGATTCTAAATAAACTTATATGTCAATTTTGCCACCTAAACACAGTCGCTCTCCATAGCATCTTTACGCTCCAGACGTGTACATGTCAGTAGAAGAAACTATAGTTTCTATTTTAAGTACCTACTTTTAATAAATAAATCATGATTAGTATACTATGGATTTTTAATTTCAAATTAAATTTCTAGCCATGAATAATAATCCAAAAGGCAAAAACCCAATTTAACTTATTGATATCCATAACTATTTTAAAACAATGATGACAAGTCTACAATTATAGTTTAGCTCCCGTCCTTTCATTTCCCAGATATTAAAATATTACGACTGGGATGTAAAAAGCATCAACCACAGCTGTCAAAAAAAGTGCAAAGGAAGAAAAGTAAGGCTTCAGGAGTTGGAGTTGGAGTTGGAGTTGGTTGAAAAAATGTACCCCTTGAATTGCAAACATTCTAAAAGCTAAACCAAACCCAAACAACATGAAGCAGACGCAATTAAGAAAAGGACTACCAATAACTTACATTCTAAACCAAATATATTGATATCAAGCATCAACTTCTACCTTACAAAATTTGCAGATATCCGCTTTTCATCATGGTTGAAGAACTTGCAGATATCCTGCTGTATGTGCTCAAGTTCTATAGTGATGGCTAAAATTTTAAGATAACCAACTTGTATGCTGATAGCTAATTTTTCAAGTTAACAGTAACATTACACAAAATATATTATTACCCTACAAAACATTTAAGCTAAAACCTCCGCAAGGCTTTAGAGGAAGAAGCTTGCGAGTTTAGTATTCTATGATTTACTCTTTTTGTCGGATTTGGAGCCATGGTGTTCTTTATTTCTCTTTTTCCCACTCTTGTTCTCCTGATGCTTTCCATGCTTCTCACCTTTATTTCCACTAGATTTGACACTAATAACACCCCCAGAGTCTATCTTTCCTCCATTTAGCAAAGCACTCTCAAACTCAGATTCTTTGTCAACAATGGCATACTGCTGAAGAAAGTCAGGATTCAACAAGCTGTCTGTTTCGGTTTTCATTGCAGCCTAGTCATTTGACCATTGTCAGATATACAGAAGGTTCAACACTGAAATGGCATTACATGCATAAACCTTACCTCAACATGCTTTGCTGCTTCATTGAGATCTTCATCCATCGAGATACTATGTGGCTCCAGCACTCTCTGAATTATTAAAAAAAACAACCAATTTAACAAATCTTCAACGGTGAAAATGCGCTGAAACATAACAATCTCTCTACTGTTCCTTAAAGGGAGGCAGCAAGAAAGCCCAAACTTATTAGTTCAATTTATTTTTCTTGTTGCATTCTGACTAGGGGATAAGGATGAAGGTAATAATTATGAAAATGCACCAGAATTCCTCAAAGAACCAGATAGAATATAAAACAAAATACAGGGACAATTTTCCATGCAATAGGTTCCTTTGAATGTCTCACAACTAAATATCTATGTGCTTAAATGCCATATTACTTCTGCACCATTTAATTACAAACATCAACCTTTATGTCTTGAAGGCTAACAGGAAAGCAACCTTAGCAACTTAATCCTCTCAAGTATACTACACCATTTCCCTTTCTTTCTTTTTTTATGTAACCATAACAAAGCACCCCAAGTCGACTACCAGAGAAAATTGACAATTGGCATTCCATTGAACATTAAAGCCTCTGCTTCAAAATTTGGAGTCTAAAACACCTTATCCAGTTCATGATGCTTGATCACAGCTATTAGATAGCCATTCCATAGTTACATAGCTTCAATTCTTGCACATGAAATCAGGTTTTCTAGCAGCTTACCTCTTTTATTCGTGGCAGAGATGATTGAATCTCGTTAGATGCAATGCCATAAATATATCTGTGGAATTTTTTCATAACCTTGATGAAAAGTGACAAAATCTGTGTCCTCTCCAGTTTCATTTGCTCCTGGAATAACAGCATAAAAATCAACATTGAGATGCTTAGCAAGCCAAAAAAGCAAACAGCAGAATCAATAAGGTCCACCAACAATACTACATATATATGTTAAATATACAAGTAAGAATGTTCAAGCAAAACGTTTGATTATATACAACTATTTTGAATTACTTACATAATATACTGAATAATTTCTAACAATTCCCAATAAAGTTTGATATATTTGAATTCTAGTGTAGGTTCAGAATTTGCACTAAATCAAGCAATTTTAAGCATGAAATTTGTTATATGAAACATGATTAACATGTGTTAGGAAAAGACTAGCTAAATGAAATGTACAATGAATTTCTAATTCCATTTTCCAGGCACGCAGGTCACTTGACAGCAGTGTAGGTAAAAGAGCATGAGTATTAAAACATAGACACAACAGCAGATTCACTCAAAATCAAGGGCATTCATTGTAGTTGGCAATTAGATCTATAAATTTGCAACTTGACACCCACACCTATAAATATTCGGCAAATTAGGTGGCATAAGGCCTTAAAATTTTGTTGTTTTCTAGATTTTGTTTTCTTTGTCCAATGTATTGAGGATAAAATCCCCCATGCTAAGACAAGCATTTCATAGCACATTTTCACGTCATTTAAATGTTTTATTTTCTAAAGATTATCTTTCAAGTGCCTTTTAACAGACTAAGAGCCTTAAACTAATGCCTTTACTACGTTGAAAATTTTAAATTATCATGTTTTCCTTGTTGATAAAATTTCTGTTGCTTTGGTAATAGGATCATTAGCAATGTGGTGAAATGCCAATTTTTAAATCACAAGAACCACACTATTAATTCTAATCTGAGAATGCATCCTTGATTTGGTGTTAAAATCCAAGGAAAGTTTAGGTTTTGACCCAAAACTTAAAATCCGTTCTTCCACAAACATGTATAAATATGCAAGTGCATGTGTGTGTGTGTGTGTGTAAGAGAGAGAGACAAAGATTGAAGAGCAAACCTCAACATGAGTAATATTTTGTAGCTGCAAGCCAGTGCATAGCAAAACAGATGCCTGAACATATGACAATGTAACAGGAAGCTTTCCTCGAAAATAAAAATGTGCAAGGGCCGGAACGATGTCTAAAATCTGATAGAAAGTGGGGAAAGAAAGGAACACAGATCAATTCAAAATAAAAGGTAGGCAAGAGAACTGATTATCAGTTTCTAATTGGTCAATCTTAATTCATTTACAAATGAACAAAACTTCTTCCTTTCAGATCCAAAAACATTTATCTTCCAGGAAAGGAAATCCTGGTGCAATTGTTACAAAGATATGGTTTGGTTCTAGGGTAATTCAAACTCATGGCCTTCAATTCTAATTAAAGAGTAAAAGTAGCATCATGGTGCATATCTTAACATTTTCCTTTTGGAAACCAATGTATAAATGCTTACCATATTTCATTTATTTTGTTTTACTCATGATTATTTTTTAATTGCTCAAGAAAATACTATAAACATGAGTTTTTTTTTCGTCATAGCCTCTGAAAATGGATAAATTTGACAAGAAAAAGGAAGGACATACCAAAATGATGTAACATTTAAACTATGTTATGGATGCTGTCATCAATTCCATAATACTTCTACAGGAAACTAAAGATATATCGTACACTAAGGAGGAACAATTAAGCCTCAGTATCGTGTCACTAGACAGCATGTAGGAATACAACAGAAAGTCATGATTAAAATATAAAGTTTCAGCAAATCAATTGAGTACATGCCATGCTCTAGAGATTATTCCACAATCAACATCTCGAAATTTTACCAAATGAAAATCAGCAAGGTTATCAGTATAGACTTTCAGTCGTTGCAAGTCATATGGTGAAAGATCATTACAGAATGACCTCCAAAATCCCTCCGAGTTGGAAGCTGAAGGCCCCTTCTCCATATCCGTGAAATTAATCTTAGGATCCAAGACACTGCAAGATCAGAAGAAGGGTCAGCAAAAGCAAGTAAATTACATTTTTCAGCTCAAGTTTCGACTGAAACCTCATTGCAAGCTTGTATTCCATTGTGCGGAAACTAGAACTCAACAACCTAGCAAACCTTTGCCTGAAATCTGTTGAGAATTAAGAATTGAGTTTTAAGATACTAAAGGGGAAAAAGAAGTGTACGAAAGACCCACTACAAAGAAGAGTAATGAACTCAGGTAAGACTAACCTTGGTAAAATGGACCCATGCCCCCAATTACCAAGCTTTATCACGACTCACAACCGGCTACTAGTTCTATTCTTATCCCTTTTTGGGCTAATGGAATAGTTATTCACACTTTTTGTGTGTTTAATTATTTCCTTTGCTTTGTTGGACTGTCATTTAAGCCTTTTGAGTTGATGGAACATATTTTGTGATACATGTTGTAACACCGAATTTTCGATGTCCTTTGTAATGATTTGTATTATTGGAGATAAATATGAGTGAAATTTTTGTGACATGCGAAGCTATTTGGGAAGTTTGAAGATTAGATTGAAGTGTATTCAAACTTGGATTTTTGTGTATGCTTGTAAGATCTATCAATTCCTTAGACGTGACCACGCTTAGTCACTTGTTGAATTACTTGAGTTTGCATCATCATCTAAATATTCTGTTGTACACATGGGGACCGAGTTAAATGTGTTCTAAGGCCTTGGAGGTGCTTAGGCACGAATTCTAGACTTAACAGACACTTAGAATACTTCTTTAAAAAAGTTAGTGCAAAAATGACATAAATGTCATTTTTGTCAATGTTAGGATATTTTGGTAATTTGTCCATTTTCGAAGGTCCACTTTAGTTTTTTTAAAAAAATTATGGGACAAAATGTTCCCCTACAGTCCTGGGATCATGGTGATAATAAAATTTTCGTTTGGACGAAATTTTGAGGTTCGGACGTCAAAATGGTCATTCTGTATAACTAAGGACATTTTGGTCATTTCACCCTTTTAAATAAATGCCACATGTCATGCCAAGATCCCTTCTTCTTCCTTTAAGACCCTAGTTCACATTGATCTCTATTTAAACACAAATTAAAGACCTTGAAAACAAAAGGAAAGAGAGAGACAAGGTGAAGCTTATTCGGCCACACCCACCACCATTACTCTTAACCATTTTTTTCTGCTCAGGGTGTTTCTAGACTAATTTAGGGTCAAGGATTTCAAATCTAGGCTTCGATTTGGGAAATTCCTAAGGAGTTGCAAGGAGTCAGCAAGAACAAGTTTAGGTAAAAAATTTATGATCTCCCTCCTCTCTTTGTCTTTAACCTTGGCATGAAACTATTTTGTTATTCATGATTATTTATGCATGAAAGATGGTTTAGGAGAAGAAAAATGCATGTGTGGAGGTGTGTGTAGGTGAGACTGAAATTGTGCCAAGTATGAGTCTTTGTGATTTTTGTCTAATTGATGAATTGGATGATGTAGGATGATAATTATGGTTGTTTAATGTAGAATGAGATTGAAAAAAGTTAGAAAAGGTCTTTGAAATGTGTTGGGCGAAAATGTGGAAGAAAATAAAAAGTTGGTGTGTGGTTGTAATTAGGAGTTTTATGTTGTTAATAATGCTTACTAATTGGAATGAAGTATTGGAAGGTAAAATAATTCATTTAGATTATATTTGGAACATAATTGGATAATTAAAGTGTGGACGAAATGACTTAGAAATCATTTATACAAGGTGGTTGATTATATGACTAAGTGAAATGGGTGTAAATGGCATTAAAAAATCCTTTAGAAAAGTGAAAGAATGATAATCGTAATGTTTATAAAGTTATCGATTGAAAAGGATAATAAGTGAATCTGAGGGTTAAAGTGACTAATTTTGTTGTTAATGCACTTGTATGATAGTGTACATGATTGGTGAAAACTCTTTGCGTAATAATATTCTTACGCCATTTTTATTTGCAATTTAGCAAGATTCGAAAGCTGTGGGTCGGAAAGGAAGAATACCGCTCTGCTAAGGTGAGTGGGAATCTCATAATTTGCAAACGCGATTCGGACATCCCACGATACCTGACTTAGTCTATGTATGGTTTAATAAAAGTGATTTGGTATGAAAGCATATGTGTAAAATGAATCTCGACAATATGCAATTGTTTGTGTAACTTATCACCTAGGCTGTAGAAGTTGAAAATAAATGCATGAAAGCATAACTGTGAAGCTTCATATATATATGATACTTGTATTGATGATATGGGCTTATAGCCGTGGAAAAATGCCATATTTATCGGTCACACTGATAAATGAGGTCATAGTGCCTTACTTGACTTTTCGATTTGCGTATTGGATATTTTTTGTATGATTGGTGAGATTGCGATTGGCCGATCGTGTGCTAGGCGTAATATCTTTAAAGCGACCCCGCACCCCTTTTGTTGGTACATATAAGCCGAGTCTCTATATTGAGATTGTTTCTACGGGATTTGTGGGTGGTTCCACAGCTAGGGTATGGACACCGACGAGGTCATCACCTAGGGTCATGACGCTCCTATCGACTAAAATCTAGCCTCACCCCGGATGAAAGTTGAGCTAACACCGAGCTTTTTTGGGTGTGCATATTAGTTGTCCGACTAGTGATGACACACGTAATGGTTTTGGAAAATTCGAACATTTGCTTTTCTGATGACTTGAGATAGTTGCCGACGTGTATGTTGTTAAATAGGCTAGGCCTATGATATAGATGTTCATGTTAGAATGGGAAGGACATTCGTACTAGGCTACCAAGATTATCTTGGTGTGTACTGGATTCC
>JANIMX020000529.1:956618-966631 GCA_024582655.2 Erythroxylum kunthianum
ACTTCACCAGAGATTCCTTCGTAATCTTTAAACAGAGTCATCAAACTTCCCAAACTGGATTTGGAACCTCTGCAAAAGATTAAGATATTATAAACATAGAAGATATGGCTTGACATTTTGCAGTTTCTAAAGCTTGACATCAGCTGTAGTTTACCGTCTTCAGTCGACTTGTTGATGCCTCTACTAAGTACTTCTTCCGTGATACAGAATAGCAGCAGAGATAAGGGATCTCCTTACCTAAAACCTCTCTTGTAGTTAAAAACCCCAATAACATTGTCGTTAACCGATATAAAGAGCTTAACTGATAGCAGGATGGTTTCAATCCAGATGTAGAATTGGTTATTGAATCCAAAGGATTTAAGGACTTTCAAGAGGAAGTTACAATCAAGTGTATCAAAGGCCTTTTTGATATCAATTTTCATAGCCAGCTGTCCCCCAAAAGATTTTTTCTCTAATCGATTAATGCATTCAGAAGCAACCCCTATACAATCTGTGATTTGGCGCCCTTTTATAAAACCCCTTTGATTTTCAGTTATGATCTTGGGAGCTATAGTTGCCAATCTGTCAGCCAAGATCTTTGTAATTATCTTGAATTTATAATTTGTCAAAGCAATAAGCCGATACTGATCAATCTTCATAGCATTTGGAAATTTTGGGATTAAAGCAACAACGCTTGAATTCATGTTTGGGAGAAGCTAGCCCTGTTGAAAAAAATTGAAGCACAGCTTTGTAGACATCATGTGCTATATTGTCCCAATAAGTGTGGTAAAAGTGTCCTTCAAACCCATCCAGACCTGGGGCTCCATCAGCATTCATTGCAAGTACAACAGATTTTACCTCGTTCATAAAATGGACCTTTGTGAGAAAAGCATTGTCTTGATCTGTAATTAAATGAGGGATTACACTTTCAACCAAATTGATGGATTGACAACTATTGTCACCAACAAACAGGTTATGATAATAGGTAAGGACATGTTGTTCTATATTTCCCATAGAGGAGAGAAGTTGGTCCTTGGATTGTAAGACTAAATTTGTTGAGTCCCAATTTTTATCTTAGCCATTCGATTAAAAAATGCAGTGTTTCTATTGCCTTATGTATTCCATTGTATTCTTGATTTCTCTTTCCAAAAGACTTCTTCATATTGCAAGGCTTGTTGTAATAACTGTTGAGCTTCTTGTTCCTCAAACCGAAACTCATCTATGTTGCCATTATTGTTAAGAATCTGTTGAATCTGATCCAAATTTTGCATAGCATCTTTGACACGTTTATGAACATCCTTAAAAACAGTTTTGTTCCACTCTTTCAACTTCGCTTTTAAAAGCTTCAGCTTTTGAGTTAATACAAACAAGAAAGTTTTATCTTAACTAAAAAGAAAGGTAAGTTAAGATAAAAGAAAAAAATTTCATTTATGTTTATAAAATTTTTGGCTTGTACTTGCAATTATATATTTAAGATATATTTTTTAAAATGTTACCTTTAACTTGGTAGTATTATTTTAGATAACTTCTAAAAATATTGTAAAGTGATTTACCTATAAGAAAATTCCTTATAAATGAATCATATACTTTTTGATGAATTGGAAAATATGACCTACATACAAGTTTAACATTTACAAAAGTTTTAGTGAAAGAATTTAGTGAGAGAGTCTTAATTCTTTATTTTTCCTTCCCAAATTAGGCAAGGTTCTCTTTGTCGAATTCGAATTTTAGTTTTGTATGGAATAATCTATTTTTTCCCAAAAGGTAATTCATTAATAAAAGGTTAGGCACAATTCCTATTTCTAGAATTAAAAGTTACAATTCAGTCACTGGTTCGAAGGAAGTTAGACAGATGTCTTGCTAACTTGGAGTGGTGTCACACTTTTCCTAACTACCAAGTAGTATTCCTCAATAGCAGCATCTCTGACCACTCCCCTGTAATAGTATAACTCAACCCCGAGGTATGTTAATTCCTCATTCAGATTCAATAACTATCTTGTGAATGCTGCAGGGTTCTTTGATATAGTGGAGGTAGGATTTGGACATTCATTTCATGGCTCAAAGCAATTTGTATTTATGAGGAAGCTCCAATCTACTAAAGAAACCATCAAGCAGTACATTGGAAACACTACACATATTGTTTCTACATCCAAGGCAGCTTTGGATGCAGCTCAATCTGAACTCTATGCCAATCCTACTGTAGAGGAATTGGTGGAAAAGGAAAAGCAAACAGTAAAAGCTTATGTGCAGGAAACGAAATTTCACCACTCTCTTTTGAAGCAGAAATCCAAGGTTAACAGGCTCAAACATGGGGATAGGAACTCAAATTTCTTCCATAAGTCTATCCTGTCTAGGAGATCAATTAATAGGATTGTCTCCATTCAACATGAAGGCCTCTAGATCTTTTCACAAACTCAGATTGTAATGCCTGCAGAAGAACACTTCTCTATCTTATTAGGAACCCCTATCTTTAGATCTTCTGCTAAACTCATCAGTGAAATTCTTCAAGATCAATTAACTCCTCTTGAGGTAACTAGGCTTTCAGCACCCGTCACCATCTCTGAAATCCAACAAGCTCTCAAGGCTATCAGCCCGAAGAAGGCTCATAGCCCTGATGGCTTCAACGCGAACTTCTTCTTGAAGACATAGAATACCACTAATCCTTGCTTGGTTGATGCAGTTATGGAATTCTTTCAAAATTCATTATTAATGTAAGTAGTTGGGACTCTTTTTGTTTAGCTAATATAGATGATCTCCTGTTATTTTATAGAGAGAAGCCCTAGTCCTAAGAAATAATCATAGATTCCTTACACATGTTCTCTATCATGTCGGCCTAAGGATAAATATAGAGAAAAGCAAGTTGATGCTATCAGCTGGAGTACCAAATATGGCTATACTCCAACAAATAATTGGAATGCATATCCAAAACCTGCCTTTCACCTATCTAGGCTCACCTATCTTCCCTAAGAAGCCAAGGTTCTTTGATTGCTCTAAGATAATTGAAATCACAAAAAAAGGTGGCAGATTGGCAAAACAAGTATCTTTCCATGGCTAGTTGGATCCAATTTATAAAAAAAATGTTCTAGCAAATATCCATACATATTGGGGGTGCTTATATGATGTTCCCCAAGAGACTAATCAAGGAGCTAGAAAGGATACTAAAAATATTTATCTGAACTGGAGATCTTAACAATCCATATGGGGCAAAACTAAGTTGGGTCAAAGTTTGTTCTCTTTAGCTGGAAGGTGGATTGGGGATAGTCTCCTTGAAAAACAAGAATATGATGCTCATGGTTAAATGGATATGGAGACGTATGAGTGAAAAAGAAGCTAACTAGGTGAGATGGGTTCACACTAATTATTTGCATAATTAATGTTTTTGGACATTAAAAGAAAATAAAAAGTAGTTATGGCCTTTTATAGAAATGCTCAAACTGAGAGAAATAATTTATCCACATATCAAGTCGCACATTAGAGATGGATAAGGGACATGGCTCTGATATGACAATTGATGTTAGATTAGTCATCTTAACCAATGTCCTAAACTTAGGTCTATGATAAACAAGTTTCCTCTAAGCTCCAAGGTATCTGTGATAGTACAAGGACAAGCATAGATATACATCCATAGGGGAATGATCCTCTTAGCTATTAATTTACCTACATACTCTCCTAATGAGGAGATTTTTGACTATCCTATCTGGCAACTTCCTTCATTTGGGACTTTTTCCAATGCTTCTTTTTTGGATGCTATTAAGGATCACTTCCCTAAGGTAAGTTGGGAGAAGATGGTATGGCATAACACTCTGGTCCTAATGCATCCACTAATAGTTGGCTAGCAATTTTGGAAAGACTGTGGATTAAAGTCAAAATTGAATCTAACTCCAATCTTTACATTTTATCCAAGACTAAAGCAAAATCATTACCTCATATATACTTCAAATGTCCCTATACTGAGTCAATTTGGTCTAGAATTTAATACATAATGGATATTATCTATAAAGAAAAAGAATGATATCAAATAATAAAATAGGCTTCCAATTTAGTCAGAAGGGAAAATTATACCAGCATAATTAGAATGATCTTCCCTTGTTGTATCTATGTTATTTGGAGAGAAAGGAACTACCGCATACATAGGGAGATCTAGATACATAGGAATGTCCTAGATGGTAGCATTACACACAGAACCAGAGAAATTCTACTGACATATCAAAGGCAATTGAAAATCTCTGAGGCAAAGAGGAGGAAATGGGATTTGAACCAAACAATGTTATATATTTCAATAATCCATCCAAATAATGCATAATTGTAGAAGTGAAAAGCAGATAGTACTATAATTTGAATCCCTCACGAGAGGCGTATACCATAAGCAAAGAATCAAAGCAAGACAGACTAGGTTAGGGTAAACTAAAGAATAGAGAACAAGTATTTGGGAAGGTTACAATTGCAGCAATCAGAGGCAATACATCCCCCATCGCGTTCTTAGATCAATCGCTTCTCATTGCAGCACTTTGTTCCTCTAAAATAGAAATCCCAATTGAGAAGAAAAATATAAGTTATTTATGCCTTACTAGACTCTCAATTTAAAGCACATACACGTGGAGACTGATTGAAACTGTGTAACATTATGATCGTTTTGGTGGAACGATCAGTCATTTGGGTTAAGGGCTAAAATTATCAATTGATTTTCAATTAGTTAATCTAAGCAGGATGGTTTCCTTGTATAAAACATTGTAAGGCACTTTGATTTGATTTCTTTGGAAATATAAAATTTTAATTTCTTAAAAAATAATTATCTTATTAAAAACAGAGAAAGGAATCATTTAACTATTATTTTTTGTTTTATTTAGAAACTAGATAAAAATATAATAAATTTACAATTCCATTTCGTGTTTAGTTTTATTAAATTACATATTAATAAGGGCTTTCCATCTATAGATTAAGCCATTACCATTTAAAAAAATTTCGGTCTTCCTTTACTCATTAAGATGACATCAATAAAATTATATATCTTGAAAATAATGCATTCAAGAAAATTTTATTTTTCATGAAAATAAAAAATTATAAACATATATTGATTTTTTTTTTCATTTGAAAGACTACTTTCTTTTCATCACACCAAACCCTTATCGGTGGTCAAGGCATACTGTTATCTAACCCAAATGTCTCTTGAAACACAAAAGGCCAAAACAGGTATACATAGTTTACGCAATTTTCTTGTAAAAACGCCAATGTTGAACCCAGCTTTCCTTAATCTCTCTATACATAAACGTGTCAGAAACCTGAAATCAAACAGCCTAGTATTTCTAATGTCTTGCAGTATATGTGATAAGGATATGTGGTTACTTGTCACTTAGCAAACGTTCAACCCATAGTAGCTCCAGCCGAGATGATGGATATCATTAAAACTTATTCTTCTACTTGTACTCTTGCTTATAAAAATTGATATAATAATTCGATTACAACTATGGAGATATTCCACCTTTTGTTCCCTCTCATCAGTTGATGGGCATAGGATCCGAGGAGTCGACTAATCCTATTTCTTTCATTATTCAAATTGAACCTGAAATTGGAGCACCGTGTGATATTTTCAGCATAAAACATGTTTAGTGAATTGTTTGATTATTCAAATTGAATTGTCCTTTTGTGACTCTCAATCTTTCTATATATGCCCCTCACTCGAGCAGTTCGATTCCACCACCCTTCTTAATTGTCAACTCCGAACATCAAGAATTAAGACTACAAATCATATAGGTTAAAAATGAAGCGATCCAGCTCTTTTGTTGGTTCTTTACTTATGATATGTTTTCTTATATTAATCACAACTAAGGTAACTGGTGAAGCGAGAGGGTCCATAATTACTGATGAAGACAACACTCCATGCAGTGGTCAAGATTGCATCGAGAAGGCCATTTTTGGTACGAGTAACCTCAGCTCGAGCTCCAAATCCAAGGAAAGGACGGCAACTTTGACATTGAGAGACTTCAGTAGAAGGACAGGAGGTGGTGAAGCAACAAAATGTGGTGGTAAGCGCTACACAAGATTAGCAAAGGTAGTGGCGGTAGCTCCTGAGTGGTTCAAGGACATGGAGATGTGTAACAAATCAATTTCAATTTCTGGTAACAAGAAAACAGCCACTGCGAAGGTCGTCGATGAGTGCGACACTAAGGGTTGCATAGCTGCATCTGCAGCTGTTTGGAGAAATTTGGGAGTTCATGATATAGGTAAGAAGAAATCTTCAAGCAAAGAAATGGAGGTCACCTGGTCTGATGCTTGATTCCGTTGCATACTTTTGCGTTAACTCTTGCATGAATCAATAATTTGGAGTTTATTTTATAATAAAGAAACATGTTGCATACGTTACAGTTGTATTGTTTTTCTTCCCACGAAATGTGGCATGTTTCTTTTACTAAGTTACTGTGATGACTATGTATTTGTTCAAATCTTTCTCAACATTATCTGAGCAACACTCAAGTTGATCGTATGACAAATAATTTTGCATAAGTTGATTTTCTTTTCCTTCTAATTGATATCTTATGTGACGATAAAATTACAAAATGAATGCAGCTTGTACTATGACACAATGAAACAATGCAATGAAGATCGGAAACTATTGATCCATATAAGATATGCTACAATTTCACATGAGCCCATTAATTATTAAGTTTTTTATTTTAACAATTAAATTTAAACCAATGAAAGTACAGTTAAATATCAGACGTGCACATTTAGCTCTTAAGAGAGATGTAAAAGTACTATGGATATTTTTGCCACATCTAAATATATATATATATATATATATATATATATAGTTGTTTAATATAAGACAAATCTCTAAAGTAACAATAACTCACCATGAGGGGAACTGTAGGGAGCATCATAGAAAGCTAGGTCCCTGTTCATTCTATAATTAATTAAGATCGTAGAGTTAAGAATTTATAATAAGTTTTAAAATATTACATTTAACTTATTATTTACTGATGATCTCTTACTTTTGAGTGGAGTAGACACAAACTTAGTAAAAAAGCCTCTTCCACTCCTTGCAAATATTCAATAAATTCATATATGTCTTAATTACCTATAAAAAAAGTCATCTTTTTGTTTCTAAAGTCCTCCTAAGTTAGTAGATCAATTATCTAAAGATTCTAGCCTTTAACTTCAGCCACTATGTTGATAGTTTTATATAAATAAAAAACTTTCGTAATGCAAGTTTACATATTGTAACTCGTAGTTTAAAAGATATCGTTCCAATGAGGATTGATTAGTCACCTAGCAATTTGAATGTACTTTGTTTGAGGTAATAAAAGATTGAATGAATTAAATTAAAATAAATTAACTGAAATTGAAATAAACTAATAAAACTAAACAATTAAATAAGTGCAGCTAGCAATAAGAATGAAGTTAATCAATGATGGAAACTTAAAGGTTATTCTATCCTTACTTTGTCTTCCCTTTATCTCATTGATTCAATTTATGATTGATCCTAGATATCCTATGGTTTTGATTACCCTTTCTCAAGATCTACTCAAGTAATCCTAATTGAAATAGATAACAATATAATTGCAATATCTCGATGCACAAAACAACTCCTAACTGTTCAATTGGATTTGAAGCAATCATAAGGATAATTAACTCACAATTAAGATCTCTCTTTAATTGTTTATTATTATGATATTTGTAGGTCTATTAAGTTACTAACTCTCATCATGCACCTTAACATATATAGCTTGATTCAATATCTTGATTTCTTATCAAGTATTAGATAACAAATACCACAAAACATTAATATATATTGAATTCAACAATAATAAAGTTAAACAAAGCAATTCAATAATAAACCCTAATATGGATTCAGAAATCCATAATCACATTTAACATCTCACTAATCTAAATTAACATCCAAGACAATGAAATAGAAGAAGAGAAAAGAAAGAAAACAGCTTTAAGTCTTGATATGGAAATTTTGGAAAAATTGGAGTTGATATTGACGTCTCCACTTTAATATGTTTGTTTATGATGTGCAGCCTCCTTTTTAGTATTTTTCTTTGCCTTAAATACTTCTTGATCCTTCTAAGGTTCTTTCTAGGGTTTTTCCACTTGTTTTGGTTCCAAAAATAGTCCCAAATTGTCAAAAGTACAAAAAACTCACAAGCTAAAAAAGTTGTGCACAATCGTGCATGGGATGCACGATCATGCAAGAGGCTTATCCCCATACAGTTGACATGCACAATCGTGCAAAAATCATGCACAATTGTGCATGCTCTTATTCTTCAAGTCCTTCTTCATCTTTTCTTCAATTTTTCCTATTTCCATTCAATAACAAACACATCAAACAATCCTTGAAGCATAATATTACGATCAAATCCTTGCTTTAAAACAATCAAACAATTCAAACACAAAAAACTAACGAGATCACAATTCTAAATCCTAAACATATGATTATCATATAACAAAACACTTAAAAATACACTTAAACATCTAGAAAACTTACTATAATATACACCAATCAACAAGGGTTGATAACCTTAGTAAGTGAATATATGAATGAAATGTCTTTTGAATTAAGATGTAAACTCCATTTGTGAACTTATTTGTATAAAGAGTGAGCTTTAGATTATAAAAGAGTTGACTTTTCTTGTAACTCAAGAATGTAGTTGGAGATTTCCTAGTTCTGATTAATGAAATTCTTTTATTATTTTCCAAAAATAAGCTTACAAAATTATGAAAATAATGCTTTTTAAATGAGAATGTGGAGGAATATTAAAATATTAGATAAAATGAAAATAATACAATATAACTAAAGTAATAATTTTACTATCAAAAAGAAAATTTTGCCATTTTATTATATATTACAAAATGGATTCTCCATGTTAATTACAAATCAATAAAAGAAGTTTTACCAAAAGATGTTCAAAACATTTTATCCAAACCAAAATTTTCTAGATAGCAAACTATTTTAAATTTTGTTATTCTAATATTGAATTTATTAAAGGTGAAACAAATTATAATCTTGATTTTTTGACTCGTGAATTTTTACAATCTAGATCATGATTCTAAGACCCAAATTATCATATTCTTGAAAAACTAATCACCAATAAGACCTACAGAAGGTCCTAAAAATACTCCAATCAAAGCCTCTACAATAACCCAATCAGAAACATTACGGAGGAAGAAATAATTCTAGTATTTCCTATAAAATTTTAAGGTGAGGCATTCTCATCTTCATCTCCAAAAACAAATATACAAGAGTGGCTTCACCACTTATCTTTAATACTATAACTAATAATTTCTCTAAAAGGTTCCTAAAATAATGCCCTAAACAAACTTTTTCAAAATTGGTTTCGTAAATTTATAGATAAAAACTATTTTATATTAGCCAAAAACTTTCCTATAAAGTAACTTTAAAAAAATCAAAATTGATTAATACAAAAAATAAGAGAGAGATATAATACAAGATAATAGCCAACATGTACAAGCTATGCTACCTTACTAGCTTAAAATATAAGGTCTAATTTAACTAAGATGAGATTGCTTAACATCAACATAAAGACATAAGACCTAAATTTCCTCTAAGTTCAAGGATCCCTCTAGTCTCTAGAATGTATGGATATTCTTTTATATTTTCCAAGCATGTGCTATTTTGATAGGTTATATCAATGGAATTTTGAATTAATTATTCCCTTATCAATTATATACATTAGTTTTAAAGCCACCTGTCTCGAATTCTTTAGCCCCTTAAAGCATCCGTTGGTCCTTTCCTTCTATATCCTATGTATACAAGTACCAAAGCATATAAGGTAAATAGTTTAATCTCCCTAAGAGCTTCCTCTGTCCTCCACTAGCTAGTTGATATGATCCCACATTAGATCCACAGGAAATTGTGAATTGATACTTAAGTTGGGGTCAAACCTCCACTCTTGAACTAGCTTTTGTGGTAGAGTTAGGGCCTTTAGCTTGAGTACCTATCATTGGTGCTTTCATCGAGAGCTGGTGCGTAGCAGGAAAGGACTACCTAGGAGAGGGCTACCTGGTAAGGT
>JANIMX020000529.1:2042066-2055335 GCA_024582655.2 Erythroxylum kunthianum
GCTGCCGATTCGTTTGCTACATTTAATCTATCGGTTAGTATTATGCCCCTGCCGATATCCTGTCGTCTCTCGGCTAACCTTGTCCTACCGATCCGTCTCTTGATTCTTTCTTTCAATCGGCTACCGATCCTTTTGTTATAGTTAGCCGATATGTTATTTGTCGTTCAGCTGCCGATGTTTCTACCTAGTGGATATCACACCCCTACCATTGGCAAACGTTTTTTCCCATTTATTTTCCTTAGTTTCCAGTCCGACGAATTACTTCGGCTGAGCATTATTCGTTAATTGACTTATTTTAAAACCGGGTATTAACATATATATACTTAAATTTAATTTAAGAGAAAAGGAGAGAAGACAAAACATCCGCTGGACAGAATAGAAATATCAATATAATATTGACAATCAAAATAGGGGAACTGCATTCAATCTTTGACAGCGACTTCCTTCATGGTCAAATTACAGTACCGCGTGGACCCGAGCAATAAAATTCGCATTACCCTTTAGATTACGAGAGCAACCCCAACGTTCACGTTACATGCCTACATGTTGATAATTTGAAATTTTCAAAATATTATTTTAAATAGTGAGGATTTTAAAATCCTATTATATTATTTTTATTATATTAATATTTCAGAACATTATGATTTATGGATTAAATTCTTTTAAAGTAAAAAACAACAAATTATTACGTAAATTACTAAAACTTAAATAAATACATCATATATTTTACTATTGACTACCTTATTTTCTATAGTATATGTGTTAATATCTTTAAAATTATTTACATTTATTCATGTTACTGAATATTTAATAAATACTAGTTTTGATGAATAATTTCTTAGTCTTACTCAAAAATAGTTTTACATTAAAATCTAATATAAAATTCCTTTAATACTGGAACTAAATCGCATGTGATATCAAACTTGTATTAATGTGAAAATAAAAATATATGAGAGTAAAAAAACATTAATGAAAGACAAAACAGTATTATTAAAAGGAAAATATTTCTATTTTATTATGTCTTTATTAGTTTAGGGTTTAAGTGTAATAATGAATAATCAAAACTTTTATAACTACGATTCTATTATTGTTTTAGAAGTTTAATTCATTTTCTTATTAAATTAAAAAAGAGGTTTCAAATAATTTTCTATATCAATATATTCAACTCTTCAATAAAAGTAAGCTTGAATTTTCTCCATAAACTTTGAATTTTTAACTGTGAGGTGCAGTACTTTATTTTAAGAGGAACTCTTCAAATTATCTATTCATTTATAAAATATCAATTACTTCAACAAACTAAAGATTTTAAGTTTTTAAACTTTTAGTAACTTATTCAGACTTAAGTTTTAATAACTAGTTAATATTTCTATTATTATTATTTATCATCAATCATATATAGACAATAAGTAATTACAAAACTATGTTAATTTGAGAACTAAATTAATATTTTCTATTGTTAGTCCAGTAAAGAATATAAAGAGATAGAAAGAATCATTCATGTATTATTATCTACGTAACATAATTTATTGAGATCATTATTCATTTATATTAAAAATTCCATATATATAAAAAATAATTTGACCAAATCTCAAAGTCAAACTTAATTATGTCTAAAAAAGTTAGGCTTCAAGCTTGGCAGTAGAGGACTCGTGCATGAAATTTGAAATTTGACCCAACAAGGTCTCAATCCATTATCATCCTTACGTATATCTTTAATTTAAAAATTATAAATTAATAGTTTTAATAAATCAAATTCAAATGGGTAAATGTTAGATTTTAAATATTAAAATTAACATACATTAATGTATATAAAATTCAAGTATAAACAATTCGATACTGGCTATTCTGATGGAGATCATCTAGTTTACATAGTGAAGAAGTTTTCCATAATGCAGGAAACAAATGACCATCTTTAATATGAAATTCAATCCCTTCCTACTATATAATATATATTGGCAATAATTATATTATCAGCAAAGGCCACTTGACACTTTACAAGAAATTCATCTAGGTCATCGAGATGATGATCCATTCTCTATTCTTTATCCATATATTTCTTAGTAAGCAACATTGTCTTTGATCTTATATATATATATATATAGAGTCCAGCCCCATTTTTTAGGAGCTTCTTCTCGATTATCTTCCGAGTAGAAGAAGTGCTTCAAATTTTATGAAAACATCATCTACAATACTTTACTTTTACCTTTATTCGAAGGCTAAATCAAACCAGATAGAATATAAGACACAAAACTCTTATTATGATTTAAGTGTTTAATTCATTTAAAAATTCTATAAAATTATTATATTATTAAAATATTTTTTTAAAAAATATTTTCTTAAATTTCAGTTAAGCTTGATCAATTAAATATTATTAACAAGGTAACCCAATTTAGCTTGTAAATCTAGCTTGAATTAATTAAACCATATTCAACTAATCATTTACGATAATTATAATAAATTATTAATTTGAGTTGAACTTAATTAGTCTCAATTAAATTTAAGAGTTGAACTGAATCATCATATCAATAATATTTAGTTGGTCTACGTGTGAAGTTTATGTCACATGTAATTCGCCACTATTTTTTAATAGAAGCCTAAGAAAATAAGCTTATTAGACTATAATATTGGCATCTTATTATTCTAACATTTCCACATTTACATATCATTCAACTAAAAATTAAAATTTGCAATGTAAATCTAATCTATATAATAAAATATAAGAGTTAAATTTATTGATTTTTTTATAGTTTGATAGATTATCAATATACTTAATTATGAGTTTTAAAAATTATTAATAACTTTTATTTTTTATTATATCTTTCTCTTTGTGGTTAAACGTAAATTTTAAAATAAGATTATTTTTATTATGTAACACTACATGTAATATGATATATTGCATTATACTTGACACTATATAACATTATTTTAGGATTTATATCTTTGTATTAGTTAGAGTTAAAACTATGTATTATTGATTTTTTTCGCGTTTTGGCAAAATTTTGTAGTAATAGCATAGAATGAGTATTATAAAATAAAAATATATTAAAGAGTTATTAATAAAATTTGAAAATTAGAGAATATTTGATGAAATGCCACATCACATACGTAGACAGGTTATTACAAGTTTATCAAGAATTTGGTAAGAAAATGTGGAAGTTGCTCGTAATCTGTTTTACTAATGATTGGTGGTCATGTTAAGAAATTCAATTGCCATAAAATTATTTGTGGAGGGAGAGAGAGCTGGGGCATACTCGCATCGCAGTTAGTAGAATCCATTTCTCATAAAGCATGTGGCTGTGGCCCCCTCCCCGTTCTTAGTCCTCACCTCGCTATATATACGTAAACCACTTGGTTTTTGCTTTGTGATTTGATTTCAACTTCGCATTTCTTGCACCAGCTGCTGCTCTGCTCCTCCCACAGACCATACACTCTTATCCTTAGTCGTCTTCGCTTATTCATTTCATTCTTTCTTCTTTATATTTAAAAAATAAAAACAAAGATCCGATTTCTTAGCTACGCCGATTAGGATTAGCTGTTCTCGACTCCATCCGTTTAAAGGTAATATTTTTTTTTTGAATATGAAAATAATAATATTAATAGCACTTTCCTTCCGTTCTGGTTCGAGTTTCGACGCCTTTTTTCCTCTTTTTTTTTTTTGGTTTGTTAAAGGTGTTGGTTGGTTGGTTGATGGTCATCTAAATCACGTTTCCGAACTCTGTCAGGTAAGTTCCTTATCCCCTTTCTCTTGATTCTTTTTGTTTATTGAGAAACAAATCCAATGGAACAAAGCAGAGTGTTCTGGAAGAGAAACACAACATGCTTTGTTTTTCCCCAACTTTCTCGGCAGCCAAGCGAGCGGAGTGTTCGCTTAGTTAAGAAGACCTTAGTGAACAGTGTTTGGCTATGGTTGCTATTGGAATGAATTAGGCAGTTATTGGACGCATGCATCTTGTTTTTCCTCTTGATGGAAGGTGTAAGCTTAAAATTACAGTGACGTGATGGATCTACTTTTTTATTGATTCCGACTTGTGAACTATTCATTATTGGGCTGTGTACGACAGTGAAAATCTCGACAACGATTTATTTATGTGAGACAAACGTATTAAGGCAAAAGCCTATTGTGGTCTGTTAACGGCAGTAGAGTTATGTGGATTTATTTAATTGTTATTGTCATGTAATTGAATGTCCTGTATCTGATTGCGTGTTCTTATTTGAAGCCCTTCTGATTGATTGTTCGTTTGTTTGAACTTACTGATATCACAATTCTCGGAATTCTGGATTGATTAAGTGAGTAGTTCTGTCTTTTTTTTTTTCAATAAATCCAGTTATCATGTATGCCTTTTGAAGTGATTGCTTTGAGGCCTGTATGTGGAGTGCACCTTTCTTGTGTGGTGCTTGTTAGTCCTTGAGAATAAAAACAATAAAGGTTTTTGCATAATAGAAGACCTGAAAATGAAAAGAAAAGCATGAAAACAAGTATAATTTGCTGAGTTAGCTGGGTTTTTTGGTGATTATATTGTTCAGCCTCTCGTTTTCTCATGATATTTTTAATTTTTTGCAGTGAGAGATGGTTGCCTTTGGGAAAAAATTGAAGGAAAGACAGATTCAAGAATGGCAGGGGTATGTTTTATATATGCAAACACATGGATATATGCTTTGTCAATTTAAGCTTGTTTTAAGAAAAATTATGTCAAACCTTTCGTTTATAAAAATTAAAATCTTGAACTTTTTTTCCTTTCATTGTTTCTGAAGAAGCTGCTCACTTGAAGCATGTTTTGAGAAAAATTATGTCAAACCTTTTGTTTATGAAAATAATAAATTTTGAACTTTTTTTCCATTCATTGTTTCTGAAGCAGCATCTTAGTTCCAACGGTTGGCTTGTTTTTGTTTTTGTTTTGTTAGCTAGAAGAAATGCAAATACTTGGTCGGTGTATAACCTGTCCGAAGTCATTAATCTATCTGCTGTGATAAAAGCTTCTGTAGCTCTTCTGTGACTGGTGTAATGCTAATGATCACCTGCCTTGGCCTTTTGGAAACCAAATCATCTAGGATTCTTTTAGTTATTATTACTGCTTTTGAAATGACATTTTAACAGAAAACAGTGATCCGAAGGCATCACTTAGATGGAGAGGAAAATTTTCTTTCATAATTTTGGATATTTATACCTGCTCTGGTGGAGATTCTAAAATGTTGCTTTATACTCTCTTTTTAAGCTATGCAGCCTCCTCAATAATCTAGTTTCCTTCAGGTACTATATAAACTACAAATTAATGAAGAAAAAAGTTAGACAATATGCTCAGCAAATTGAAGTTGGAACACAAAATCGCAGGCATGTTCTTAAGGATTTCTCGAGAATGCTGGATAATCAGGTGCAGATAATATGCAGACAACATATTTATAACGAGGATTATGTGTATGGTTATGCATGTTATCTTTTGTGAACTTAATGTGGATTTTTTAATATGAAAGGATTACATATTGCGTCATGCATGTAGACAAACATGTACACCAGATATCCTAGCTGAAAAGCATATGGTTTTTTTATAACTTTCTCCGTGCGGACTGATCAGTCAATTTTTAGGAGTTCTGTTTTCCAGTATGTAGATGTTTAGATATAAGTTCTTACTGGGTTGTTTCTAAACCACAATAGGCCACACAATTGCATTTTTTTAATCCCAAAAAGAACACAAAAAGATAATTCTTTTTATAGGGAAGTGGTCTTTGGAAGGTTCCACAGGGCGTTTGAAGTCTTAATATAGGCTGTCAAATAAGCTACAGCAAAGACATGTTTCTGAATCCAATTGATATTATGGTCTCTGCAAATTCTAGTGTCATTTGACAGTTGATTTGCTTGTTGTATGTTCTCCTGATGTGGTTAAGATGGAATTATGGTTGAAGTATAGGAGATCACAGGCAACATAAACTCTTGGTTAAGTTGCAAGCACTTTCATGTGTATGGATAGTTTACATATATGCCTCTGCACATGCACGAAATAACATGGTCCACTACTCTAACCATTTGCAATCACATCTGTACATCAGTATAATTTCTTGCTTATGCTATGTTTTCAAAAGGTCAACAGATGTTCTTTGAAAAGAATTATAAAGTTCATTTTATTCCAGATCGAGAAGATTGTCCTTTTTCTGTTGGAACAACAAGGATTACTAGCAAGCAGGATAGCAAAGCTTAATGAACATCAGGACGCTCTTCAGCGGCAAGATCCTGATATTGCTCAGTTATCCCTGTTAAGAGAAGCTTATAGAGAGGTGGCTCGAGATCTTCTTAAGCTTCTCTATTTTGTTGAGATGAATGCCATTGGTCTGCGAAAGATACTGAAAAAATTTGATAAACGGTTTGGTTATCGATTCACCAATTATTATGTTAAGACCCGTGCAAATCATCCGTATTCACAGCTACAGCAAGTATTCAAACATGTGGTAATAAGCCGAAGAACTCTATTGTTTTCACTTCTAATTGAATGCTGGGGAAATTTTAATGGGCCTTTGTCATTCTTATGGGGAAGAAAAAGACACGCTTTCTGCATTGAGACTAAAAATGCTGACTGTAGGGTGTAGGAGCTGTTGCTGGAGCTATATCTCGCAATCTTCATGAACTTCAGGAGCATCAAGGAAGCTTCTTATCCATTTATGATCAGCCTGCTCTTCCGTTCCAGGTTTCTTTTCATCTTGTTCTGCTGACTTTGCATTTGTTTGTTCACTTCTGGAGATTGAGTTTCAAATATGGATCTTCCTGTTGTTTATTGGCAGGATCCTGTTGTTGATTTGATGAAAGCAGCAGTGGATAGGTTGAGCCACTCAACGAATTTCCTTAACTTCCTGGCACAACATGCACTGATTATGCAAGAAGAGCTACCTGCTCCAACTGAGGAATATGTTGATGATCAGAGATACCATTTTATGTCCCTTCTTTTGAATTTAGTGAACACATTTCTTTATATGGTCAATACATATATCATTGTCCCTACAGCAGATGACTACTCCTTGAGCCTTGGTGCCCCGGCAACTGTTTGTGGTGTTGTGATTGGAGCAATGGCTGTTGCTCAGGTGTTTTCTTCAGTGTATTTTAGTGCCTGGTCAAATAAATCTTACTTCAGACCTCTTGTATTCAGCAGTATTGTTCTTTTTCTGGGAAATGTCTTGTATGCACTGGCGTATGATTCTCATTCAATACTCATTCTTTTAGTTGGTCGCCTTTTCTGTGGGTAAGCAAACTGTTGACTATATTTCCCTTTGATGTCTAAAATTTTGGTACTAGGAACAGCTTCCAGGATGTGATATGTTGTTTATTTCAGTGTGGAAGAAAGCTATCCATTGTATTCTTCCTATTTAATCAATAAGTTAAATGTTATCTGGTGTTATAGGAAGCTAATTTATCCTTGAAGGATTATGATAAAGCAGGTATCATGGACAGAAATTTGATGACAAAGGGAACTGATTGTTAGGGTATAAGAGAATTTGAAGCTTAGTGTTAGTTGAAGGGTAGTACGAGAGAATTCCTATGATGGAAGTCCCTGACAAAATTTCATGTAGATAGTGGGGATTTTTAGTTCTAATCACATTTTATGTTTCTACCCTGTTATACTGGTTGACATAATTATCTGTTATGGCATTGCAGATTGGGTTCTGCTAGAGCTGTTAACCGGCGATATATCAGTGATTGTGTACCTCTCAAAATACGGATGCAGGCTTCAGCTGGTTTTGTTAGTGCCAGTGCCCTCGGAATGGCTTGTGGTCCTGCTCTTGGAGGCATGCTGCAAACAAAATTTAAAATTTACAAACTTACATTTAATCAAGACACTTTACCAGGCTGGGTTATGGCTGTAGCTTGGCTTATATATCTAATGTGGTTGTGGATCTCATTTAGAGAGCCCTGTCATGCAATAGAGAGCAGTGTGGTGCCTCAATCTAGTACAGGTATGCTGACTTATCTCATTCATCATTTCTTGATTGGTTCTTCAGATATTCCATTGTGCTCCCCAATTTTGTTATTGTTCACTAACATCACCTGTGTGTGAACATGGTTTATCCCTGATAAATGACAGAACCGGTAGAAAATAATGCCCTAGAAGAAGGTCTCAATCAACCGTTACTAATGAATTCAGAAGACAAGCAAGAAGATGAAGATGAAGATGGCGATGGAGAATGTGATGGCAGTGATGAAGCTTCTGAAGAATCTCGGAAACCAGCCACATCAATTAGATCAGCATACAGGCTACTTACACCATCTGTAAAGGTACATACTAATACTTTCATGGTGATAATCGAAACTTATAGGATCTCATTAGTTGTAGTTACAGAAAGGCTGTGATGGTTATAGGTGCTGCCATATGATATGTATGGGTGCTGTCTTCCGACATGGCTAGATAGATATGGAGGGAATAGTGTAGAAACAGAAACAAAGAGTAGTCAAATAACTGATATCCTACAATTGTATGGATCAATTCCTTCATTTGCTTTGCCTTATAAGTCTAGTTACCGGTGGATTGCTTCTTTGGTGATTGTAGGATGAACATAGAATGTGCCAACACTTAGATAAAATCATTTATAAGCTGTAAATCTAGAGTTGCTAAACATCAGTAACTTCTATGAACTAGTCCTTCCAAAAATCACTTCTAAGGCTTAGAAATCACTTACAAGTCTAATAGTTATACTTAAAAAAAGGATCATACTTTCAAAAGCTAAAATTTATAATTTATGAAATAACTCACACTTCTCCTCAATAAACTGAAGTATAATCAAAATATGTAGACTTGCCCAATTAGTCGTATTTAGGTAGGGAACCAACTTTATTTTATTTTAATCCTAACCTAAGAAGAAAACTTTGAAAGAAGTACTATTTCAACTCTTGTTAAGGAAATTGACAAATACATAAAATTGACTACCAAGGAAAATAACACTTAAAATTGACTACCAAGGAAAATAACACCTAAAATATAACTGGGAATAACAAAGAGATTAAATAAGATATTAACACTTAATCTCATTCTCCATCATTTGGATAGATCCTTGGGCAGATAGTATGGTGATTTTTATACATGTCAAACTTTAATGTGAAATAGTTTCTAGTTGTATGATTTACGTTTAAAAAAAGAGTTAGTGAGATTCCTTATTGTCTGTTTTGCCTTCTTATTTCTCAACAGATACTTATTGGCTGTTATCATATGTTTGCATTTAATGTACTTAAATAATGTACACAACTTGTTATCTAAATTTCTTTGATGTCATCAGGTTCAGCTATTGATATATTTCATGCTCAAATATGTCATGGAGATTTTACTCTCAGAGTCTAGTGTTGTTACCACTTATTATTTTGGTTGGTCTACTGGTGCGGTAGCAATTTTTCTTGCATCTATAGGATTAACGGTTCTGCCAGTGAACCTTGTTGTTGGTAGCTACATCAGTAACATGTTTGAAGACAGGTACGTATTCTTTCTAGAAGCCTTCCTTGAGACTCTATCTATAGCATTTTGTATAATATATCAAGCCAATTTGATGCACCGGAAGTTCTTATGATGGTGTACTGATTTCATTGTTCTCATCTGTTGAAGGCAAATTTTGTTGGCATCAGAAATAGTGGTTTGCATAGGCATTCTCTCGAGCTTCCACATCATATGGAAATACACTGTACCTCAATATGTCATCTCAGGCCTTGTAATGTTTGTTGCTGCTGAGGTACTTGAAGGTGAGAAACAGTTAAATCTGAAATTTTTTCGTGATGAAAACTATGATTGAGTTGCATATTGTTGTTTGTGAAACTTGATGGATCTCATGAGTTTCTAATTAACTTCTGTACAGGAGTCAATTTGTCACTGCTCTCTCGAGTGATGTCATCAAGGTTATCGCGTGGAACATACAATGGTGGACTTCTCTCAACAGAAGCTGGGACCATAGCCCGTGTAATTGCAGATGGGACAATTACTCTAGCTGGTTACTTGGGCGAGAGTAAGCTCTTGAATGCTACACTTCTCCCTACACTCTTTATTTGCATAGCCTCCATTGTTGCTACCTGCTTTACCTACAACTCCCTCTATTGATTCACATTTTGTACTACCAAGTAGTCATTTGGTTAGGTGTCCAATCCTTTTCATTTTTCTGTTTGATTTTTCTTAGAGTTAATTACTTGAAGACCCCAGTGGTGTGACTGTTTCTCAAAAATCTCGCTGTAGTTTGAATTGAACTCTAGAGATCCCTGTGATTAGATAATTAGTCAAATAGGTCTTCTTTCAACATTCTTGCAGTAATTAAACTACAATTTTTCGTCACTTATGTTAAAATAAAATTTGATTCAAGTATAATATCGAATCAACAATGTTATAAAATCATGCTGTAAAATAGTAAGGATTTATTTTCGTAGCTGTCCTACTAGGGGGACCTTTTTGGCTAAATTCGAATCACAAGGGATTTTTTGGAAAGTAGTAGAACCATGTGGGGCCTTCAATTAATTAACAATTCACCCCTCCCCCTCAAATGCTGTTTTTGTTTTGGTATTAGTATTTGTATATTGCAATTGAATGGCTTATTAGTTTCAATCAATATCAATAAAGTTTACAGCCTCATCTAAGCGGGGCTTCATAGTTGTGAATTGATGAAACCTTCACCTTTGTATGAAAATACCAAAAATTGATCTTTTGTTGAATCTCTTTCCTATTTCATGCGAGTTGAAATGGTAGGAAGTTGGAGGTTTTAGAAACCTTGGATGGCCGAAAATGTTGTAGTAGCAATTTATTGGCTTATTCTGAAATTAACTTTCTCAGTTGAGATGATTCAACTTACGGAAACACTACAAAGAGCGAAGAACTAAATTTGGTGGTATTTAAAGTAGAGTTACGATGATGTGTAGTGAAGTTCAAGTGTTAACTAAATGAATCAAAGATATGGGTTTTAACTTCCCTCGGTTCTAATTTTTCGCTTCACTTTCAGTGCTTGGGAGTTAAGGAAGTGCCTACTGCCCGGTCCAATTTATACTTGAAATGTTTTTAAGGACTACAAGTTTTAATATAAAATGCGTATTAGGTCTTCCTATTTTTATTTGGGCAAAGATTGCGCCCAAGTTTTAAATGACATTATAAGGGCGTAAGTTGGAAACACAAAAAGAGCGTTGACTACCTTCGAAGCACTATAATTTTTTTTAAATGGAATGTTTTAACACTAATGAATTGCATCTTCTAATTATATGCAATCAATCAACTTATTGTTTTGATAGTTGGAACATAAAATTCTAGATGTACGATCATAATGAGTTTGTAATATTTATAATTATTTAATATGTAGTATGATCTTTTTTTTTTCTCTTGTCAAGTCTAACTAATATAACACTCGTAACTTTAATTTTGTACTCGGATCTAAATGTTCTAAATTCAGGATGAACACCAGTGCATATGTTGACCCTAAATTGGTGTCCAACATTTATAAGACTGCGTATAATTGATATTTTCCAGCTAACTCTCTCAAAACCAAAAAACTTTATGATTGTTGTTGGTTGTAGTTTCTTTATGTTTGTAGATAAATGCTATCTTTTAGAAGGGTTGTACGAAAGCAGGAAGACGGAAGCAAGAAAGATGTGTATATTGCTTTGAATGATCGAACTCGATGCTTATCTACCAAACCGGGAAACTTATGAGCCACTCTTTTTCTGAATGGCCGAAGTATTAGGAAGTTAAAGTTTTGGTCGGGTATACCGACAAATGGAGTCCGAAATTTTTCCAAACACGTATTGAGATAATTAAAAATAGATAATAAGTTAATTAAAAAAAAGATTTTTATGGAAATATGTTATGTACTTTTCCGATCCTGAAAAATACATAAGGAGAATTTAGAAAAGATAGAAAAAAGCGGTAGAGATTGAGAGGATAACTGTCAATAATTCATTTTTTTTCATGATTTTCACAATCACTTGTCACCTTTTTATAGACCTAGATTTTGAATGAGTTACACAATTAAACAAAATAACTTACAACCTATTCATTAAGCAAAATAATAGGTAAAGTAGTAAGTGATGCCTAATTCTATGCAACCCACTTATCATAAATAAGATACCACTAAGGCATAACTTAATATAATTAATAATAATTGCTAATATGACAAAGTCTTTCCTACAATCTAAGACACTTGGATCATGCACATATCATTCCACCCATCTCAAACTATCCTTATCCGCAAGGATAAAATATGAGGTATCTCGGGATTTCATATGTATTTGATTGGTACAAGTGCAAAAAATCCTCTATCATAAAGAGTTGTGACCCTTTGAACTTAGTCTGCCACTGGTGCCATTGTAAAGCGATGTCTTCCAGGTGGAGAAGGGCGAGTTGTATCTTATAGACGATAGTAGTTTCCTTAAAGTCGAAGTTCTGCTCAGACTTATAAATCCAACCAGTTGAATTGTTGTCATAAAAATTCTCTTCATTGAATATCGGTAGCAGATTGAAATCTATAAAAATTGGTTTTGTCACATACATATCATCAAAAAACAGTGAATTACAGCGGGAAATTTGTGTTTGGGGTTTCATGAAATTTGGGGAAGAAGAAGAACAAAGTAGCAGATAAGAGAAGAAGAGATTTCTAGATGCTGAGCCTAGTACAAAGGTAGACTCAGAGGCTCTGATACCAAATGTTATGTACTTTTTCGATCTTGGAAAATACATAAGGAGAATTTAGAAAAGATAGAAAGAAGCAGTAGAGATTGAGAGGATAACTATCAATAATTCATTTCTTCATGATCTTCACAATTACTTGTCACCCTTTTATAGGCCTAGACTTTGAATGAGTTATACAATTAAACAAAATACCTTACAACCTATCCATTAAGAAAAATAATATGTAAAGTAGTAAGTGAAGCCTAATTCTATGCAACTCACTTATCATAAATAAGATACCACTAAAGCACAACCTAACATAATTAATAATAAATGCTAATATGACCAAGTCTTCCCTACAATCTGGGACACTTGGATCATGCACATATCAAAATACAAGTTAAATTGTACTATTTTAGAAGGCTTAAAATAAATCATAGTATTTGTAAAACATTTAAAACAAAATTTGAATGGGCAAAAAATTAGATAGAGTGAAATTTTTATTTGTGTGATTATGTACTGCGATAATATTTTTTTTACTAGACATGAAGGTTCTATTATACCAAATAATAAGACTCAATTTTTAAAGAATAATATTAAATTCTTTTGATTATATTTCTTAATCCATAATTAAAACTAATAAATATAAACTAACTAAAATAATTTTACTTAA
>JANIMX020000529.1:2169264-2182323 GCA_024582655.2 Erythroxylum kunthianum
TATATGGTTGTCATATATTTTAATTAATTTAACTTTACATTTTTATATCCAACTTATTATATTTGACATTTTTTAAATTTCTAATTTAAAATTTTTAAGTATGCAAATAAAAAATTTTAATTAATAAAACGATGCTTATGGTTAAATCAGGAGTTAAACCGGCAGTTAAATCGGGGTTAAACTGGATGTTAAACCGGAATTAAACCGTTGTTTAACCGTGGTCGGGTAAACCGACGATTTAACCATGGTCGGTTAAACTGTAACCGACAGTTTTCAAACCATAACCTAAACCGTAAACTGGTGGTTCGGTTAAGATTTATAGATTTTCATAAACCGTAACCGACAGTTTTGTAACCGTAACTGGCGGTTTATTAACCGTGATCAGGTCTATTAGAATTCCAATACAAGTGAAAGTGCATAAACAAAATTGGAAGCTCAAAAATTCTTAGCCCGTAACTCAAATCATAAGATCTAATTAACCTCCTCATTTATTAAATCAATAAAGTAAAAAGTATTATCTGGTTATGATTTAAAAAAAAAACATAACAATCGTAAGAATACAATTAAAAAAAATCCCAACTAGCCAGTTCAAAGATCGTTGTCACACGTAACACACAAAATTGCATCATACAGATAAACAAGCCAAAGATTACATGGTTTGGATTTGAACTAACGAGGAAAAATCAGATAAAAAGGAGAAAGTACAGACCAAAACTGAAGAGGATATGGATTAAACTGGAACAACCAGCCGAAAGCCAAAAAGAACAAGGAGAAGAGAAGAGAATACAAGTGTAAATTTCCTTCGAATTCACCTTTGTCAATTGTTAGTCTTTTGTTCTTCAGTTATAATTCTCTGGCGTCGCTTTTAGAGAAATATCACAAGAAACGCGGATATTGTACGCAACACGACGCCATTTATACCCACCCCTCAATATGATCCATGAGGAAACGGTGTGGGGTCTACACTTTCTGAAACAGATGTCTAACATCTGATTCATTCAACCAAACTTTCGGTACGGTGCTCGTCCTCTTTTCTTTTTTTCTTCTATGTCTATTATATATTTCATTTTCATGAACCCCCACAGTAGCCTCACCTCTCTCTTTGTCTCTTCTATTTTTACTTCTCTTACAATTTTTTTTTCTTTTTTACTTTTTAAAAGCAATAAACAACAAAATAAAAGCCAAAAAATCATATTAGTAAAAACTCTTCCACTAAAATCTCTTGTAGAAAGTCTCTAATCTTTACTATTTTCTTGTTTTTGTTCAAGGAAAAATTTAATCAAATTTATAATCCGTATTACTTACAAAACAAAATTATAAGGGATGATGAAATGTTGTGCATTTGCAAGTCACCTTTTCATGTTTGCTTGGTGTTGAACATGTAATGAGTAGGGTTGATAAAGTAGTCTAACCCTCATTCATCCTACTCAGAAGTAAACAATTTTATTCTCAAGTTGAATTCAAACTTTTTATTTTTTAAATTTTTAAATTTCAACTCGAGTTTTATAATCTAAAATTCAAACTCAACTATATAAGAAATAACGTAATATTATTTTTCTTTCTTTTTCAGCTGGACTTGACTCGATCGAGCTTCAGATCATTTAAAGCTCGATTAAGCTCAGACACAAGCTATAAATCTTGGTCCCAATTAGGTCATGAGCCGAGTTTGGGCCTCTATATAAAATTTTAAGTTAAGCTCAAGCTTATTGGGACCGAACTCAATCCAGTCTAATGTCATCCTTAGTTGGTAGCTTAGTGATGGATGAGAGGTCATTCTACATGCATAGTCTCATGCATATAGTGAATTTGATAATGAAGAAGGGATTAAAGGTAACAAAAGAAGGAGTAAAGGCAATTTGAAATATCGTAGCATATTAGAGTATTACATCTAAAAAGTTAAAATTTTTGAAGAAACTATATGACCATTACGCCTTTTTTACACAAATAAGATGGTTTTAGATTGTCTTACCATATAGAATTCAGCATTTAAAATGTTAGAGTCAACAACTAAGTATAATAAGGTGCTTATCAAGTTAAGAAAAAGAGATCTCAATATAGTTGTTTGCCAAAAGAAGAACAATAAGAGTTGGCTAAAGCAATTTGTGCAAAGTTAGCAATATTTCAAAATGTTACTGACTTGTTTTAAAGAACAAAATATCCAACTTCACACATTTGCTTTAGTCACATATGTACAATTAAGCTAGCATTATTTGGTTAAATTTGTTATTCCAATGAGGTGATTCAAACTATGGTAGATTAGATGATAGAAAAATTTAATACTTATTGGTCTATGATAGTGCATACGATGGCAGTCATTTCTATGTTAGACCTAAGGTATAAGATGGAGGGTGGGCCTTCAATTCTTTAATTGGTAGATATATGGTGATCATGTAGAATGACATATTGATTTTATTAAACAATTATGGTATTATTTGTTTAATGATTATTAATTTTAAAATGGACAAAGAGCATGATCACAATAGTTCAGTATCAACTTCATTTGTTATTATACATCATCATCAAATGCAGTTAGAAGTTTGAGATTCTTTTTAAAGTAATTTATCAAGGGAAAAAGGGTTGAAACTTCTTACAAGTTGGATAAATATTTGGATGCAGGGATTGTGACGTTTATTAATAATGAGCAATTTGAATATTATCATAGTGGAAGTCACATAGAGGTTGACATCAGATTAAATAAGCAATTGCAAGAAACCTCTTAACAATTCTAATACCTTTTATTATGTAAATCTTTATTTGTGGTTTTATGCAAACCAATTTAAATGTCCAGTTTTCCAAGTCCAGTAATCATTTGTCACTTGCATTTAAAAACTTAAATTCTATTATGTATTTTTTAATTATATATTTTGAGTGCTGAAGATATTTATTTTTAATTATCAAGCCTAAGCCAGCCTGATCAAGTTTTGAAGCCCGAGACTCAACTCAAGCTCGTATCTCTAATTTAGGACCGCCTAAAACTTAATTAAACTCGAGCATAGACACCTAATAAAAATTTTAGCCTATAACCTAAGCCGACTTGATTGGTTGCTATTCCTAAAAATGAGAATTGATAGGGGAATTTTCAAATAAATCCAAAACTTCTACCCTATCTATCTTCACTACTCTGAACAGTAATGGGACCACGAAAGCACTTCTCCAGTCTCCAAACTACAATCCTCCTCCATTACTATATGGACTTCGAAGGACTAGGACCTACCAAAAACACGCACCCAGAGAGAGAGAGAGTCCAATTATCTACAAGATGAATCTGGGATCTTTTGCCTTGCCCATTTTTCATTGAAACAGTAGGTATGCCAGGGAGTAGAGATTGGGAAGGGAATTTGAAGAATGCGGAAACTCGGATGATTTACAAGGTCTAGGTATTATATACTTCCTTTTTAATGACCAAAAATTCGATCTAGTCACATGTAAGGTCAAAGTGTCTTATTAACGTCATCATACATTGGGCCCAAGCTACAAACCATTTACATTAAACAATGCCAATTGCCAAGATGCCACCGAAAAGAAGTCACATCACATTACACCTATCTTTAGCTTTTGCTTCAGTTCTAGCAGAAGAAGACGAGTTTTTCACACTGCTTCTCGGCACCTGCAGAAAAAAATCAGAATAATTATGGGCAGTGAGATCAAAAAACGAGAGAAGTGCATATGCCACCTGCCTCATTCAGAAAAACCCGATGAAAACATATATAATTTATACAGCAAAGACCATCAGCACTCAACATGGGATTCATAATCCTGGGAGCTGCAAGAGTGCAAAACTGATGATGGACAGAATGGGGACGTCAACCGTTTAAAAACAACTCTTTGTGTGTACAATGCATGCATCTAATCACATAATTCCAAACTGGTAAATTACTTGAGCAAAAAGGCATTACTCCTTAACCATTTATGCAATGATCAACTACCATGCAAACTGTTAAGTTCCCGAACAAAACCATTCATATTATCCATGCACGCACCACATGCACATACACATAGTTACTGCAAAAAGTAAACATCTGAGCTGGCATTTAAAAATTGGAACAAACAATTTCCTCGTAACAAAAACACATCATTTAATAGACAAGCATGATTTACATGCATCCAACTGTAGCACTATAAATTGTCTACCTGGGGACCAGTAATTAGTCTCGAACTGCTACTAACAGCTGGTTGCTGCAGATTATTCCGCTGCAAGTGTTGTTGCCCAAACTCCTGTTGCTGAAGTGCTATTGCTAATTGCAGATCAGCGCTGACAAAACAATACATTGACAATATTAACTTAAGCCCTAATAAGGGTAACAGATTATAGGATTAAAGGGAATGGAAAATACACAAAGATGCTATAAGATCACTGATCATCATTTATTCAATATGTTTTGCAGCAAAATGAAGTGACCCTAATTTAAGTCAAGAGTAATTACTTCATATCTTGCGTATCAGTGTTAATCCTGGCAATGTAATCCTGACAAAAAAAGAAAAAAAACAATGATCACACTTGTAAATGCTACAAATCTCCTCATTTTCCAACCAAAATTATATGCATACTGCAGTGCTGTCCAAGGCATTTTGTTCATCCCATCTGTCACTTTCATGGCTTTCCATTTTGAATTCTTTAAAATTGCCAGTCATGAATAATGAATCTCCATTGACCTGCAAAACACAGGAAGTCAATATCAAGACCAAACTGTCTGAAATTTTACCAAGGGAAACTTGACCCAACATTCCAGGCCCAACTTTGAATTTTCACTTTTAGGGTTATCTCATAATCTATTTGGAATCCAGAAAACAAATGTGAGAGGTCTTAGACGACATAAATAATTTAATCTGGAAAAGATCACTGCACTCTGCAGCTCTTATCAAAATAAATCCACAATTAGGAAAAGTCTACCGCTTCCCAATCTCTCAGTATTATGTTATACCATTTCTCAGTCTGGAATCAGTTATCAAGTCTAAAGCCTTATTTAATGGTGTTACCTCATTCAGTTTCTCCCATACCAGATCAGGCTGATTTATGAAACCTTGGTCTGTAGCTAAGAGATAAAGTTCACCATCATACTGCACAAGGGAGGAGATTGAATACATCAGAGCTAGTAGGACAAGAAAGAAATTATTTATATCTTCTTCCAAGATCGCCATAGATCAGATAGGTAGGCAAATGGCATTCCGCAATAGTGACAGCAGTTACATGTCAGATTTGTTAACTAACCTTAAACATGGTGCTGAAGTGATTATTACGAAAAAACACACAGAGCTCACGTTCTTTAAGCCCATCTTGTAAGCAGAAAAGGCTGCAAAATAACCAATTCTGTTATACAACTTCCACAAATTCAGATGAGATTCAGAGAAAACAGTAATAATTAATAATAAATTTTATATCCCGACAAATGAGTCAACATACCCATTAAAGGTCAGCTGACTAGCATTGCTGTTCAAAAAGTTCCTTATCAGCTTCCCTGATGAAGATTAAAAAAATAAAAAAAGTCTTGAAAAAATATGTAACAAAGATTTTATGGTATGTGTACATAAAAAATTTGTGATGCCAGATGAAACATCAACAATTTTAAAAACGAAAAGTTGCACATTTCAACATGAAGCAAACTAACCTTGCTGTGGGGTGATTTCATCATTAGGCCTCACAGTCTTATCAGCTTGTTCAGCAAGGATCACCTCACCTTCATACATAGGCTCTCGATCTTCATAGACTGCAGCTCCAGAGTCCAGTATGCACTCTTCTCCTTCATATATAGGTTCACTTCCATCAACACTTGAAGTAAATGCTTCAGCTGAATCTGTGTTCTGCATTGCGCCACTAGATGAATCTGACTCTGGATTGGATGCAGATATACCTGACACTTCCATATCTTGTGCAGTTGTAAATTCTGCTAGCACATGATCATTTGTTGTTGAAGTGGATTGATTCTCAACTTTTTCACCTCCCTGTACAACATCCATATCAACTGGTTCAGTATTTTTCCCGGAAGAATGAGATTGCATGCCTTCCATCTGAACCAACTTCTCAATACTATCCTTGGTAGCCACATCACTGCAAGACCTATCGCCTTCAGATTCTTTATTAGTAGACTTAGGAAGAGATTCACTCTGATAAGTTTCTATAGAGGAACACGCAATTTCCACTTGAAGAGTTTCAGGAGAAGTCAACTTATTGTTATCATTGGTCACAGCACCATGGTTAGTATCAAACCCAATGTCCTTTGACGTATCAAGTGAATCTGCAGGCTCAAAAATCTTCATACATGTAGTCCCATCTAAATCAACAGTAACAACCCCATCATTGACTTGGGCCGTAAGTGAATCACCTACTGAAGTTGGAAAATCTGCCTGTGACATTTTTAAGGCCTTTAGAAGCTCTGCTTCTTCTTCTAGGTCCCCTTTTCTAAGTTTCAAGTGGTCAGAATGTGGAGATTCATCAAAAGATCTAGTTTTAGAAAGACATGGGGATGGAACACCAAGGGTAGCAGTTGTAGCTGCAGCAAAATCAACACAATCTTCCCCAAGGTCATTCTTATTTTCTACATCAAGGTCATTCTTATGGTTGCCTTCCATTTTCTGTGTTTCCAAGGCAACAAGTTCTGCAGTAAGAGCATTATAGGACTTTGAACCAATGGCGTTAGCAGTGTCATAATCCTGTAACAGTTCAATAAAAGAAACAATAGTCATCTAGCAAGAACTCTCAGATTTTGCATCATTTCCAACAAACATATCAGGAAGTAGCAGATATGGCATTGAATCACTAGCACCCACTGCAGGGTTCCAAAATAAAGTTGCAATCAGGCAACACAAGTTGAATATAAATAAATAAGTAAGAAAAGCAATAGATACGCTTACACAATTTTGAGATGCTCTCCATCTTTACTGAGAATTACCAAATTTTGGAGAATGGAAGTGTATCCAGGAACAATGATAGAAAGTTCTAGGGGCAGGATTTTGCATATGTGAGGCAAAGAGTGTGAGGTGTCAACTTGCAGAAAGCAAGGCCTGCCTGTTTGGGATCAAACTGGGAAGACAGTTGGGATTTACATGTGCAACATTATAGAATAATTGCCTGGAGCTCTTTTATGCAGTCATGGAGGGTAACAAAAACCTCTCCTACAGGGCCAATTTAGCCACTAATATAAAATGTGAAGGGCAGACTTTCAGAAACTTTTCCTCTCATACTCAATGTGAAGGAAATGAAGTTGCATGCAATAGCTTAAGGGGGTAGGGTTAGTTTTAGAAGTGGTCACATATAGATAGATGAACCACCTGACTCCATACTCCGTATATCAACTTCCAATGTAATGTTAATTTCTTATTCATGCAATGTTTTTTTTTCATAAAAGAAAGAGTAACAAAGTTTCCAAATCCCATTCATTTTCAAAAATGAATTTCATATTAGAATACTCAATCTCAACTGAGATTAGCAAAGCTACAAACATCTAATAGACAAAATAAAAAAAGAAGTAGAACCAAATTCATGTGAAAAGTGAAATGGAAAAAGTGAAATGGAATCCATCAACTCTGAGAAAACTGTGCTTGCACATAGCATACGTACCAAAACTATGTTTCTTATGCTTTGACCAAAGTGAAACAACATCAGTCAATAGTTTAATGAGGCTATTCAATGCTCAACTGCCTAGCAATATGTCTTGGGGATATCAGTCTACTGTCCATCCAAATAAAAACAACACTCTATACGCTAAATCCCATTATCTTACCAACTATGAAAGAATACCTTTTCTAAAACCCCAATGGTGCCTATCTAAGGATAGCAAAATCCTTCACAAATTTAGAGAAACAATACTCAAGTAGGATGGCTAGGATTGAAGCATATAAAAGTAAGAAGATTTTACATTTTGCACTCTAAAAGATATGAAGTGATTCCCCTTTGAACTTATTCTTATAAGTAAAGGGACGAAAGAGCTTCATTTTAAAAGCATTGTTATACTACACCACAGGAAGGGGGAGATTTCACCGGAACTTCAAATAAAAGAAGTAATATGGTGTACTAAGGTAGATAAATCCATCCAACCTGCACTCTTTTAGTGTGCCTGCTTAACAAAAGTAATGACTCCCATTGAGAAACTTTATTTGAGCATACAAGGTGAAGCATAACAGAAATATCAGGTACTAGAAAAAGCATCATAATGTACACAAAATTACACTTATCAAAATCAAACATTGTTTGTGGGTAAGAATGAGCATACCTGAGGATCAACTATCCAACCATGATATAAAGGAATGTCAAGCAAATCAAATATCGCACATTCTGGGGTGAATTCAAAATCATCTATCCTGTGAAACCCATACGCAACAATTTAAATACGGGGCTTCAAGATTACTTGCAGAGAGGGGTAAAGAGAATGCTACCTCCTAAACTTTATATTTACATCAATTCCAGTAGCAAGTCGCGGAAGCAAATCAATTGCATCAGCAATATTCTGTTGCTGATTCTCAAGATACCCTGCATCTTTATTCTTCAAAAGGAAGAAAAGGGAGCAGTTAAAAGCGATTTACAGTAACAGCCAACAGAAACATCACAAAGCAGCCAAAAGAAGAAAGTTGCGAATCATTACATTGACGTTAGCATTGGAATCAATCAAGCGTTCGGCAACCAAAGACAGCAATTTCTCCTGAGAAACTTCAGCGGTGTCGGGACTCAAATTCAAGTTGTTCTTTAGCAGAAGAACATTACCTAATCCAAACGCACAAGAAATGATGATAAGAATTTAATCCTAGTCCTAATTCCGTCGGGTCAATTCAGTGATGAATACAATGGAACACAAAGACATTCACTAATTCATCATTTTAACCTAACAAGAAAAGGAAAGGAATCAGTTGGGCATTTGTTTACTTTTATTTTGATTTTGCAAGCAGAAAAGAGAAGGGGCAAACCCTAGAGGGAGAGAGAATTACAGATGGCGAGAAGAGGACAGGGACCATTGTCGTTTTGGAGAACGATGGGAGTGGTGCGTCCCAGAAACTGAATGGTTTTGGTCTTGTGAACGCACTCTTTATCTGTGTCTTTGGCTGACTGGTCTTCTTCTTCTTGTTGTTGTTGTTGTTCATCAGAAGGAGAAAGTGGCGAGGCCATCGATCGAAGAAGGTCAAACTTGAGAGGAGGATCAATCTGAGATAGAGGGAACGGAGGATCCGACGGTAACACCTAAGAACTTTCTCTAACTTCTATTTATTTTTGGTTTTTTTTCTTTTTTCCATCATTAACACAAAATATGAATATTTAGTTAATGCATAATAACTGAATTCGTTTTCTTTTCTTACATCATAATGATAATTCATACCAACCAGTCTTTTAATGAATAGGCTTTTGCAACAAATTAATAATAATAATATTCAGTAAATATTTTGCTAATACGTAAAAAAAATAAATTGAATAGTTTTATGATGTTAGCAAACAATTAATTATCGAACATATATATAGAAAAGTAAAAGATACAGACATTCCGTAAATTTAAAAAAAAATTAGAAATATTTTTAAATTTTTAAATAATTCTTGAAATTTTTCTTATTAGTTTTCAATTTTTTAGAAAAAAATTACTAACTTATACTTTGATTAAAAAATAATGACTCTTGTATGAATATATGTAAATAATCAAATGTTACTAATATAATAACCTAATTTAACTCTAATTAAATAAATAATTTAAGATAATTATAATAAATTATTAATTTGAAACAAATTTAATTAATTAGGTTCGAGTTTAAGAACTAAAATTTAATAAAATAATTTTTTTAGAAAATAGAAAGAGTTTTTTAATTTATTAAACTATAGAGAAAGTTTATATCTTATATTCCATGTATATATGTACAAAGATTGAAGGTCTTATTTAAATGATTTGAACATAAATATAATTTTATTTAGAATTATAAATTAGAGTGAGTGTATATATACAAATAAAGTAAATAAATATTCTATTACTTTTACATTTATAATCTCACTTAAGATTAATTCTTAATCTTCTATTAGATTTTAACAAATAATTTGAAATATTAAAGACTAAATTATGTTTCATATTAAATTGAAAAATGATTTTATCTTTTCATAATATGTTATTTATATATGAACAAACTTAAAAAGTCGAACAAAAATAAATTTTAAACATAGTCGTTTTTGGATTTGGTAAGATTTTGAACACAATGAGGGCATGTACAGATGTGATAACCACCGGGCCTGGGATGCAATAACCACTCCCATCCCAACGCTTTTGGGGATAGTTCCTTCCAACGTCAATCACTAGAGAACCGCAGATTACGGTCATGAGGTTTAGAATGTGGATTAGGTTTCAGAAACTCGGGAGCTTTCAATATGTGCGTTTCGCAATATATATAAATAAACAATAATGCAGTTATATTCTATTCTATTATATTTATAGCACTTGTGCAACGGCAACCAACACAAGCTGGGAAAAAGGGATCTATTTTGGGTCTATCCTCAAGCCCAATAAATAGCATATTGACTGCGAAAGCGAAATAAAGGGTTCTATGCCAAAAACATAGTAGGAAAGTATAGTATTTAATTTGTACCGACCGATATCGTAAAATTCAAAATATCCAGATAATTAAATGCAAAAAAAAAAAGCATCAACAGCACGCAGGCATAAGCAATACACGCCATATGCTGACGAGAAATAGTACGAAGCTCATCCTGCAGCCGCCGCCCATAGTCGTCGCAGCTCGCCCCTCCGCAGCCCACACTGGCAGTCACCAGCAACCCACAGCTGAAATTGGAAACAAACAAACCCAATGAAGTTCCAATCCAAATGCCAATGAAAAAGATGAAGATGAATCTTGGTTCCAGAGAGCAAGAACAAGTAGAAGATGTGAAGACTTCTCTTCTGGATTTGCCTAACTTGGCTTTGGAAGCCATTCTTGAGAGGCTCTCACCAGCTGAGTTGTGTAGTATGGCAAAAGTATGTAGTAGTTTGAGGGGTATGTGCATGAGTGGTCATCTTTGGGAGAAACACTTAAAGAAAAAATGGAGTAAAGTGATTGGTGAAGTTGCTCACAAGGAATGACAATGACGTATGGCTATGGCTTCTGGAAAGAAGCCAACAAGTCTCTTGAATCAAAACAATCAAAAGGGTTTGTTAGGAACTCTTCACAGTTTCTGACCTTTCTCTTGGATTAAACCAAATTTTCAAAGTAGACGAGAAGAGATAACGAATTAGAAAGAGTAAAAAAAGAGTCTTCTCTTTGAAAGTCGTTGTTGTCATTCTTGTGGTAGTGATGTTGTTGCTGCTGGGTGCTATGAGAGAGACTGAAACCAAATTAGGGTTTCAGAATTAGCTAACAATTATAAGGATTTTTTATACAGTTAACAATAATTAGTAATATGATAATTATTATAAACTAATAACAATAATTAAGTCTTTAAAATAAATTACTTGGGTTCTAATATATTACGTGATGTATACATTTCAGTGAAACTTACTTATTAATTTAAAACTTTTAAAAATGTCATTTCTAAAATTAAAAAAAATTAATTGTATTTAATTGATAAAAACTTAATTGCATTTAATTATTATTTATTATATGATGAAATTTTAATATTTTAAATATTTTGTATTGTTTTTAATTTTATATTTGTATGATGATTCAATTATTATTTATATGTGAAATATGTGAAAATAATATTAATAAAATAAACAAATTGTTGTTATTTTAAATTTCTATTATTATGATTTTTGAATAGAGAGTTGATGTAAAATTAAAAATTATACAGTACAATATATTGAAGGACTATTTTGTAATTTTAAAAAATTCAAATATTATTTTATAAATTTAAAAATTACTCAAAACGATATTCGGTATTAACCGGTACTAATTTAGTACCATATAAAAACTAAATTTAGTATTAATACCTATCCGGTATTCATAACATTGATTTTCTTAAGTAAACTACGGGCAAATATGGGCTACGTACAAAGGAGTGCATAAATTTGCTGAAGACATAAAAAGAGTATGAATTTTATGGTGTTGTGATAGGGTGCGAAGAACAACCAGGTCACATAAGCCAAATCTCAAGTACGTGAGTTGAGAAAAGAAACGTGGGTTGTGTATGGGCAAGATGGTGATGCTTATGAAGTGGACAATTATTTACTTGCTTGACTTTTCCAAGTATTGCTTAATTGTAGGAGTAGTTTGGATATTATATCATGACCACTACTCAATTGTCATTTAATATTTTCTAGGATAGACAAGGCATTTCAATTCTATTTAAATCCACTTGTAAATCAAATGAGGGGATCAGAAGACAAAAAAAGAAGTAATACAACTGTGGTTCGTTTGCACTCTAAGCAAGCTTTTATTCTCTTTATTTTTAGCTATTGACTGGGACCAATCATTGATATCAGAACTAGGCTTGATGGCAACAAACAAGGATCGAATTGAAGCTCTGGAGAAGGAACTAGGTAGTCTACAAGATGGAATGCAGAGAATTGAAGAAGGTCTAGGCAGCAAAATCCAGAGCTTGGAGGACACCATTAACAAGCTAGCAGAATCAACGATCATAAGCCAAGGATTAGCAAGCGTGGGAAAAAGTGAGCAGAGTCGTACAAGAAAAGAAACAACGAGTCCCACCAGCCCTTCCTATCAAAACTGACCAAACTCGAGTTCCCTAGGTTCTCAGGGAATGATCCAACGGTATGGCTTAATAGAGTGAATCAATTCTGTGAATTTCAGGATATTGATGATGACCAGATGGTACGCCTCGCCTCGTTTCACTTAGAAGGAGAGGCCAACCACTGGTGGCAGTGGTTTAAGAAGGCAATGAATGAGGAACAAATTTCTATCACTTGGGAACGATTTGAAGATGAAATAAGAAGCCGATTTGGACCAACGGAAGCAGAGGACTTTGATGAAACCTTAACAAAGCTCAAGCAACTTAGGTCTTTAAGGGATTATCAAAAAGAATTCGAACAATTGGTGACTTGACTTCGCGGATGGATGATAGGATTAAATCATCTTATATTTTCTTATGAATTTCATTGTGATTTTAATCCTAATTTAATATTTAAATGCTTAATTTGTGTTTATTTT
>JANIMX020000530.1:202690-216226 GCA_024582655.2 Erythroxylum kunthianum
GGTGCCCACCCGCTCTCTCTCTTGTTTCCCCCCTCCAGCAGTCCACGTTCTCTCTCTCTCTCTCTGTATGTATATTATTATTATTATTCTAAGTTTAATTAATATATACTAAAGGTGTCCAACTCTTGTGGTCCTTATCTCTTGATTCAAACCCTTTGATCTCTGCTTGGCTCATCTAACTTTCTTTCTCTTTTCCTTCCTAGCTCTCTCCTGTGCCATTCAAGTCCATATATAATTTCTAAGCTCATAAAATATGGGGCTTCCATCTAATTAAGTAACTCTTTTCCATCCTTCATTTCAAAATGCTACTCTTAACTTTCCCTACTAACTAATGAAGTTTGCTTTCTTCACCTTTATTGTTACGAATCATTAAGATGAACTGCCCAGTTAAACTCACTTTTCTTATAGTTTCTAACTACACAAGATTTTAGATACAACTATGTAAATTTTAAGTTTCCCTTACTGAAGACAATTGTTTTATGAAATAGTTGTAATTCATAGCTGATGATGAGGCATATCTGAAACCTAACAATTCATTGATTTGTTAACCTAGAGAAATTATCCAATTCAATTACTGTTTAATTTGAACTTTTGCAATGCCTTGCGTGGGTTTCACTCGAACTCCAAGTTCAATCAAATAACAAAAAACAGGATGTGAAACTCAACACAAAAGTTGAACTCTTTCTGCTTATATTTTATTCATGCATAGACCCCATCTAGCGGAAGAACTGGTTGAAAATAATAGCTGGCACATTTAAACCGGACTCTGTCTTGTTACTTGTTCATGTGTGTGCACTGTGTACCGTGCGTGTGCGTATGCGTGTGTGTGAGAGAGGAACTTCAATTTTCCATGTCCCACATGCACCACTAAGTTCTGAAATCCCCATGTCTTTTTATCAAAATGCTAACGTTATACGTGTTGTCCCCATATTTGTATGCTCGAATAGATCTTTTTTTCTTTTTCTTGATCAAGACAAATATAAATAGATGCTTTATAAGCACAGCACGTGTCAGTTCCCCCCTGCTTTCCGGCCTATTGTATACATCCTTACCTTAATTTCTCATGAATATTTATGAGTACACTTTTCTACTCTTTACACTTTTGTCTTAACATCTAATAAGATATAGAATAAAATTATATAAAATTTATTCATTGAACAAATATTAATGAACATGCATTTAATAATTAAATTTTATTAACCTAACAAAGTGAATATAAATCATAGAGTCTTAGTATTCAATATATTTATTTATTATAATTTTTAGAAATTTAACTAAAAACTTTTGAATATAATTAAGAAAAAGTATAGATGGGTTCCAATTAAAATTTTAAATTGTAAGAAAAATGTTACAATGTATCATAGTCAATTATAAATATTTATAATTTTATCAAAGTATTAATTTGTGACATGAACAAGACTATAAAGCTATACAAGTTTTTTTTTTATAGAAGTATTACCTTATTAAATCGTTAGCTCAAGTTGATACCAACAAATTTATTATACAAAAGGTTACTAATTTGTTGAATATGTATTCATTGAGATTTTATTATAAAATGGAAATCGTGATCACATTAACAGAAAAGATCACAAGTTAACATTTTCATGCTCTCAGCTAGACAGAGTATTAAATTGAGAAGTCATTGCAGAAATTGACTTAGATAAGAGTCTTTAAGTACTTGTTAATATCTTTAACCACATAAACAAAATTATATATTTATGCAATATACATGCGTAAATATTACACTTCATGTCTGATTTCAGTTGCGCACATACATTTTGTCATCTGATTCTTCTAATTGGCCAAGCTACAATGCGTGAATAAACCTCTTTTATCTTTATATACAAGTATATACAGTCAATAATTGTGACAAATGAGCATAATCACTTTTAAGAATAATTTAATTTATCTACCTACGCTTATAACTAATTATTTCATTTTAACAACTAACAATTATTATTCGAGTCAATTCTCTGTTGACCTTAAACCTTAATTCTGTTATAGTATTCCTTGCCAACCAATTAAAATAGAGGTTTGAAGAATTTAAATTTATCAACAAAATTTATGCTCACAAGTTTTGTTTTCATTTGTTTATGCAAGCACGAGCTACTCAGTATATGGACATATATGGGTAATGAACATATAAAAGAAAAACCCAGAAAATGTATTTAACAAAACAAAAAGAACCAGCAATAATGTAATGGGGCATTGGCCAATGACCATGAACGTGGGATGAGAACTCTTGATGGATAGAATGGAACTCTTTGAGATAGAGAGAAAAGGAGGAAATGAATAAATGATGATCAGGGACACAAACACCCACGCACAGAAGAGTACAGGGTGTAAGTAAGTGGGTGGGTGGATGGTGGAGGATACAATTGGAAGGGTTTGAACTTTGACCACATAATAATAACAAATACAGATCATCAACATCATCATCACTCTTGATTCTTAACCAAAACTCAAACTTATGATGAAGACGATTGGAGAACTCTCCCCAAAGAACAAAGAGATAAAAGACGCGTGGGTGGCGCTGACAGTATTCAGAAGAAAACCCTACAAAAGCTCCACGCTGCACGAGCGCAGCGCCGGAGATACTGCTGACCTTGCCTTCTGTTCCCCTTTTTAATATTATCTTTTTTATTCTTCACAAAACCAAAGTAGTGAATTAATCAATTTTCATACAAATCTAAGGTAATTAAAGGATCTATTTACACTAAGTCTTAAGAATTTTGCCATTGTTTTGATCTTAAAAGTAAACTCATTTAACTAACCATTAAATAAAACTTAATTGACCTAGTCATGAAGAAATCTACAAATACGGCCTATCTTCTTATCTCTCTACTCTACCCTTGCATTTCTTATATCTCAAAAGATGCTCTTTGTCTGCTTTCTCTCTCTCTTCTCTTCAATTCATTCAAGGTCACGGTAACCCACCACTCGCTTTTGTCTTTATATCCATCACATTTGGAGACTAACACCCCCACCCTTCTCACGATCTTATCTTCTTCAAGCTGTGGCAATCACGATTCACGATGGTTTAACGCCTCCTCTTCTTCATATGTTTGCGTCTTTCTTCTCATGTTCAATTTGGATGTAACTTCAATTATTGTCGGGACACAAACACCTAAAATATTGTTAGTTTCCGTTTCTTCCTACTTTTGTTTTTTTTAATATTTATAGTTTTGAGCAATTTATATGCTTATTCCTAATTAACATGATGAGCTAGTCAACTTCAATGCAATAGCAAGACTACATAGGTAGGTGGTGCATGAGTGCGGTTTATATATATTGTCATAGGTTATGTAGGGGACTTATAATATCAACATTGTTAAATCATTTACCTTCCATTGGTCAACTAGTATTCATGTTAAACTGTTTTCTGATGTAACAAACATCATGAATATGTACACATATGGCTGTGAAATTGATTAGTTCACTAATAATAAGTCTATTATTTTCCAAATTATTCGGTAAATAAACAGTTCATGCATGAACCAAAAAAAAAGGAGTAAATAGTCGGTTATTGTAATCTCAGTACTTTCTGAGGTAATTATTTGTTGCATTGGAAAAAAGGAAAAGGTCAAAAGTTCAGTTATGTTTGTCCATATTCAATTATTGATAATTTTCAAATTAATCTAATCTCATTTTGTCTAATTCAAGAAGGTGGAACCATAAAAGGCGTTTCTTTTAAGCTGAAAATAATATAAATTTTGCAACAATCAAAGGCATAGACCTAATGTTTGTCCAATTCCGAGGATTTGTACAAATACTGATATGGGAAAGCAGCCAAAACTTCAACAAATCATTGACCTCAAACACTCAAAAATTGCTGCCGTATTATCCACAAACATCGATCTCAAAAGTTTTTGATGGGAAGCCTAACTTCAATGATGAATTTATCATAACAAGCCATAAATATAGGGTTCCAGCCATTGGCCCAACATACATTTTCTTTTCCTTGAAATTTATAACTTTCCTCAATGATTTGGGTTCATGACTCATATATTGTCATTATCAAGTAATCTAGGAATGAAAGAGGGAATTGAAATTACATTGTCAATTCCAATCTCATTGATGTTGACGTTAATACAAACATTAGGACAAGAACATGTATGTGCAAGGGCTTTCCTTTCCTTTTTTTATATATTTTATTTGTAAATAATGTATAGGGTACAACGAGGGTTGACTTTTATATCTCATCTAATTTATTTTGAGATGAGTTCATTAATAAAGACCATTTCAAGAAGGAGAACTGTTTAATTTCTCACTTTGACTTGGAACCTAATTTTCCACGACATAGGCTCCTTTTATCTGCTTTACATGTTTGTGTGCTTAAGAGTCGAATCAAGGATCCCCTAAATGCAAATATATATTCCTATACAGAACACAATGCCACTGTTTTTGTCCTTCTCGCTAGGTCCAGATTGCCTCACATATGTTTGCTGGGAAACAAAAACACCTTAAAACATAAATGTGTGTACGGTTGAATCTATACCAACTTTTAACAATCGTTGGTCACCACCTCTTGTTTAATTAGGTGATAGATATGTCATTTGCGCGTTCCTCAAGTGGTTGAATTAGTAAGCATAAAATGACAATAGATTAACAACGTAAAGCTAACTACTATTCTTGTTTAGATACTATAGGTGCATGAGTACACACCTGAAAATTGAGGGCTTTCCCACCAAAGGATTTTGTCAAGAGAAAGTTCTAAAATGCATCCTTTTAGATGACTTTGGGTTCGTTTGGTTAAGCTACTAATGGATTTTGATCCCCTATGAACGAATGTGTGAATGGTCACTCAATTGATTTCTGGATTTAATCGATTCAAACCCATCTCTTATGCAACTAGCCGTGAGCATATTTATGACAAAGCCTGTATTAAAATAAAGAAACTGAGGTTATATTTGCTTTTAGAATCAAAATCAAAATATTAAATTTAGACTTTTCTTATAATATTATATTATAAGTCTCACTGAAACGTATGGTTTAAGAAGGTTCTTTATTTTTAACTAATAGAAAGATTATTTTTAATATAATATATTTATATTAATTAAATTGAATTGAATTGTTACGACAAGAATAAACGTTCATAAAAAATAATTAAAATTTAAAAATTTTATTTTGTATATGAAACAAGTTAAGAAATTAAATTAATAATTTCAATTTCAGTTACAAACTTCCATTAATTAACGTAAAAGTGGTCATCCAACTTAACATATCGGAGAATTTGTTTATGATACCACCCTCTAATTTTTGTAACTTGGAAAAAATTTGAAATCAAGAGCCTTAAACTTTATCGATCTACAAGGCTAGTTTTGATGACAAGTTGAACTCCCTCATCAAGACGAAGGCTAGCTGTTAATTAAGCTCGTTAGAAGACAAATGGTCTTTCCTCCGTCGCATCCTACCAAAGGGCCATTCTTTCATGCAACAAAGTCGTCTCAATTCCCAAACAGCGTAGATTTTCCGGACTCTTAAGAAATTGTTCTTATGTATTAAATTCATAAACTGGTCAGTAATTATCGCAACCTCGTATTATTGACGTTAAAACTGGCTATGCACACGTAACAACACAGAAAATACTTAAAGACACGCAGATACGTATGTCCGTGGGCATTAAATCCGTATATAGTTTGCCGAATTAGTTGTTTCTCGTGATCTTGACTTGACTCTTTTTATGGGATGAAAATTAAAAAGAGAAGGTTTGAGCTCGGGAAGGTACTAGAGATTTTTGGGCAAAATATTGGTCAACTATGTTTTTTTATCCATACAAGCCATTGCACAGAAAATGCCAAATGATAATGCAGTTAATTACATTGACATGGGTTTTTGAGGTGGGGTTTTCAAGAATGGCAGGCTCTTACCTTGAGATAGAAGGGATTGGTGGAAGATGATGAAACTTGAGAAACTCTCACAGACTTTAATTCTAGTGCCCAAACCCCAATTTTAGTGGTTGTTTAATATCTGAATCAATATGTCCATTTGCTTAAACTAATCAACCCCATTACCAGCTACTCTTATAAAGAATCATATCTTAATCAAGTCCCATCTCGATTAAACAATTCAATCCCATGTGAATGGCACCTATTGCCTCGAATCTGGATTCTTGTGGGCACGTTTCTGCTTTCTTACAAGTCCATCTCCTCCAAGTTCAAGAATGTTGTTTCCCATTTTGCTTACCCCATCCAAGAAGTTTCAACAGTGACCCTGGCACATGTGGACTAGCTAACAACTTAATTATATTTACATGGATTAAGACTTGCATTAAAGACTAAGCAAACGACAAAACGGCTAGTCCACGTGATTGTGGGTTATCAATGAGGAATCTCGTTTGTCATTTATCTACCTGCTCGATCCAATGTTAATTAACCTAGTTAGACGGAACACTATTCGTTGTTCAAAGTCTAATTTCACATTTGAGTTTTTCTTCATTGCTTGCGCAGAGCTTGACTTCTTTGTGTTCTGGTTGTAGATTCAAGAATAAACAACTTGGGGTGGAATCCTTTTTTAATACACTAAAAATAAAGATGCCGTGAATTTCAATTATTATTTACTTGTGTCACTATATCAAAAATCTAAATAGTCATCATAATAAATATAAAAGTAAATTGCAGCATGCGTATTTCATCAATCTCTTTTCACCTTTCTGTTAATTTGCTGTATAATATTTGCAATTGCAATCAAAATATTACAGTTTATTTTTTGGAACTGATGTGACTGTTATTTATGTCATAAGTATAATCTCACAAAGTGTAATTCTTACAATGTCTCACAACCACAATTTTGAATTCAGTGTGCTATTTAAAACTTTGATGATATATCTATAAACTGTTGGATTTTTCTATAAATTTTGGACACACATTAATTGTATTTTTAATTTTTAAATTAAATTATCGATTCACATTCGTTCCTGGACATGTAATAAAGCTTAATATACATGTTTACATAAACTTCATCTCATGATGATTTTCAGCTACAATATACTCTGGTCAGAACATCTTTTGCAAATATCGGGAGATTATCCTGAGCACCAGTAGTCTCATTATCTAGTTCACTAATATGATCTTAGGCTCTTTTCCTTCTATTTGGAGAGATTGAGCTTTCAACTCTAATGATATGTAAACAATTTATAGTTTATCTGCAGATTCCCCTAAACTTTAACATAGACATAAGTGTGGTAAATGTGAGGTTTCTTTAGATATATGGATGTGAAGGGCGCTATGTTCCTTGCCGAGATTGTGAGCTAATTTATTTGCCCTCTTAAAAATAACAAAAAGGCACCCTAACCTTGTAGATACAACAAAGATTAGTATATATGTATGTAGATGCAATCATGCACAAGGCTGTTCTCTAGTAGGATAGGATTATTAGGTGAAGCGATATGAACATTTAACCAAATTTGACTAAAATTAATTTAAGAATTTGAATATTTACTAATTACAAGTGAGTAAGAAAGTTTTTTCTTTATTAGAGGCAAGTAGGCGGCTAATTATATTGACTTTAATAGCATATGCGAGCTTAAATTTTCAAATTCTTTATTAGTATATATATTGTTAAATTTATACCCCATTTTGTGATCCAAATGTGGTATGTACGCCACCTACGAGGTTTCTATTTTACCAAAAACAGAACAATTAGGTTGCTAATAAATTAATAGGATTGTTTGCCCAAACATAAGTGATCTAGTTCATGATTGGAAACCTTGTTGTGTCTCTGATGCGATTAAAGGTGTTGATAGAAATTTGTACTTTAAAAAGCTGTCATGTGTAGACATCAATTTATTAGTGGAACAAGAAGTACAGTATCGCATAGTAAATTCTACAAGCAACAATTGGAAGCTGAGCTCGTTAATTAAAAGTAAGCAGTCATTATATAATTATCCGAAAGAATGCATCGCTATTAACATATATCACTGTACGGACACAAAATATAGATATCGAGACAAAGCTCATGATGACTTTGAGGCAATGCATTAGATATCTTTTGGAGTTATTAAATTTGCCGCAGTTACTTATTCTTGATTCTAAAAGAAAGTGACTTGGTTTTGAGTTTGATTTGCTAATTAACTAATAGAAAACGGACCTAAAGAGTGCTCGAGTACATATAATTGATTATCGTTGAGCTGTCGAGACATAAACAAGAAAAATAAGGATTAATAAACGGAATCAATGTGCTTGAAGCAAGAATAATATTTGCGAGTGTCACATATGTTGGGACTAATTATGTAGACGCTTAGTAAGTATTCTTCCAATCTTGTTGGAGTGTATCTAAATAAAGTAACAAATCTTTATAAATAAAAAAGATCCACATCAAGGAATATAAAAGATTAAGCCTACCAAAAAAAGAAATTATTTTTACTGTCTATCCTATTTCCTAAGGAAATAAATAATAATACGTTGGAGTTATTTATTTAATGGCTCCAAATCACTTAGCATGAATTAAAGAATGTTTTCCCACAACAAAGCCTATCCTGTCAATTAGTAATATCTACAAAACAAAGTAACTTCAAGTTTAGCTGCGGTTTGGTGAATTGTAGAAACCAGTGGTATAGAAAACTATGGAATGGAGTCATCGATGACTAAGATATTAACTACCTATGAAACTCAATTGTTTGTTTGGTACGTAATCTATATGATATGATTTGACATTATATATGTAGTGCTATTAACACCGGTTGAGAGGATTGGCAAGTGACGTAAGGAGGTGGTCTCAACCCATCTCAAAATGGGCTAAAACACCTCCAAGATTTACTGCTAAAGGAATCCAAATAGGAGGAAACAAAGAAGGGCAGAGGTGAGAATAGTGAGAGTTATTGGCACCATTACCGCTAAAGCAATACTGGTGAATCATAATCGTATTATCATTTGGGGTTACCTCGAGCAATTTCTATAGTCACTTGTTGATTTCAAGGAAAAGGAAATTATTGATCAACTGTAAACTAATCTCATTAAATATGTTTATAACCAAGTGGGATCTGGGACCTTGGATTCTCTAAAATGATTTGATTTGAATGGGGTTTAATATACGTGTACGTAGAGTTGTAAACATACTAGACGCCGTATTGGTTAAGAAAACTTCTTCCATTTATGTGCCAGAAGCTTTCTATGTCTGCTTCGATTCTGACTCAATTTGGAGGTTGGATGAAGCATTGCATCACTGGAGAGTATCATCGCCACTAGGTATTTATTTTTTATTTTTCCCCATGACTGAGAAGACCATAAAACTTTGCTTCCTTGGCTGCATTTGCATGTGTCTCAAAAGATTTTAATTTTGATTGGCAATATATATTACACGATTTATTAAAATCATTTTGCTATTTTTCTATAATTCAAAACAATATTATGATTTTCAAAATTAGTTAAGTAATTCTACAAATTAGATAGTGTAATATTTCCTCCCTAATTAGGACTTGCTTTGTAATTTACAATGTAACTTACAGATAAGTTTAATTCATAAGAAAATTTAATTATATCCTTAGATGCAGACCTTAACGGCATAATTATGGAAAGATTTTGTATCATTATGTTTCTTTTCCTTTCGTCTTTATTATTTCTATGTGAGCATCACCAAAAACATAAGCGAACGAGCTTGAACTCTTGATTTAATCAATTAGATGCAAAATGTGGAAGAAACTAATCTATTGAATGATTTTTCTCTCTCCTCTTTATAGAACACATTAAACTCTTTACCAATAATAATAATAATAATAAAGGAAGTGTTATTAAAGTTACATAAGTCGCTTCCAGTCTACCGAGATCTGAAATAGGAAAGGTCTAAGGGATTAGAGGTTATTTGCCTATATTTCCAATTTTTAGTACAATACAAGGAGAAAATTTTATCATTTACCATGTAGCTGATAGTTTTACTGTTTTCCATTTAGGTGATAGTTTTACTATTTCCCATTTAGTTGATAGTTCACACAAGCTGTTAGTTTTTCTTTTCTTCTCCCGTTGTATAAATACACGTTTCTGTATTTTGTGATACAATAAAAAAACAGACTAGAGTTTCTCTCTCTTTCTTTTCTTTAAGTTAGTTTTCCTAATGGTATCAGAGCAACCGTCAATGGCGGTTATCGCATAAATTCTCTATTCTTTTTCCTGCGTTTTCTTTTTCGTTCTTATTGTTCAATGGCGGAACAACGTAGACCTTCTATGGAGGATTCTCCTTCATATGCAGCTGTAGCTGGAGGAAGAGCATCTGGAGATAGAAACTTTGACGATCAAACTTTGAATCCATATTATCTACATCCTGGTGAAAATCCTTCTTTAACGTTGGTTACTAATCATCTTACTTAAACAAATTATCATTCATGGAACAAAGCTATGCGAATGGCTCTTCGAGCTAAGAATAAGCTCGAGTTTGTGGATGGAACCATTTCGCAACCTTGTACAGATGATCCGAAGTTTGAAGTCTGGGGTCGTTGTAACACGATGATCGTTTCGTGGATTGTGAATTCTTTGTCTCCAATGATTGCTAATAGTGTTATGTCATATGAATCAGCTAAAGAACTGTGGATAAGCCTTAACACTATGTTTTCTAGAATTGATCCATCTCGCCTCGGTACATTACAACTTGAGATTTATAGTTTTAATCAAGATTCACTCTCTTTATTAGAATATTTTACAAAGATAACGGTTCTTTGGGATGAATATTCGAATTTAAGGCCTCTCCCTATTTGTTTGTGTATTCCTAAATGTTCTTGTGGTTTAATTGATGTTATTCGAAAATATACTAAGCAGGATCATTTGGTTGGGTTTTTGCAAGGACTGAATGATTGTTATGCTAGAATTCGTTCTCAAATTGAATCATTTGCCTTCATTGATCAGTACTTTTAGCTTAGTAAAGCAAAGGGAATATGAATTGGGATTATCATCAAATAGTATAAATGACTCAGATAGTTCCTGTAATGACCTGAATCCTACCCTAGTTGAAATTTGCATTTTGTGTGTGTGCCAAATTAGTGTTTAGTGTTCAAGCGATAAGGCTGTGAAGTTTGTAAGGTTGTGAGGTGTGTTTAGCCAAGACAAGTGACAGGCCTGTGAAATGAGTATAACTGAGGCTGTAAAACCAGTGGAGGTGTTTTGAGAGCATCCTTCGATATATTGGCGTCGGGAGATCGAAGGTGATGATTTTGGAGAGTTACGAGTATAAGGATGAAGATCCTTGAAGGACTTGTGAAATGAAGTCAGGTAAGTGGGTTGCTTCGATGTTCAGTCGATAGAATAGAGAAAGAAGATTAGCCGATAAGAGAGAAAGACCTATTGAGTTGAGAACAGAAAGATTTAGGTTTAGTTGATTGCGGAATAAGGCATAAAAGCAGTCGATAAAGGAAAGTCTAAGAATAGCCGATAAGAGAGGAAAGAAAAGTAGCGTCAAATAGTATTAACCGATGCTGATGAGGATAATATTAGCCGATAGTAGTGCAAAGGACACTAGTCAATAACGGTGAGATGGATATTAGCCGAGAGAGTGAGGCAGATGTCTTGTCGATCAAAGGCAGAACATTGAGTATAAAGGTGGTTGTGTCGGAATCTTCTGACACGATATGCTTAAAGTGTTTTAGACCAAAAGAGAGAAGCGAGAGAACGCCAGAGAGTGAGATAGAGAGAGAAAGTGATTTCTCAGTGAGTTTTCGAGTACGTTTCGCCGAAAAGGTTTACAAAAGGTAAGCAAATGAGATTCTCCCAAGTTTTTGGGGTCGATTATGTCCCTTTTCTTACTCAAAGCCCAAAATGCATGAGTAATAATAGAAAGATGTGTTGTGAGTTATCTGTGTAGGGAAAGTGACGAAAAGAGACGATCAAGGCTCGGGAAGCCAGAAATTGAAGTGTTAAAGCTCAGTTGTAAGGTATGGAAATACTAGATTTACTTTCCCCCTAAAATGTGTTTTGTTTTCCGACGGTGTTTTGACACAGATTTGGCTGGGTTAGCTGAGCAGTGATGCTCAACTGACCGTGGGTTCAGTCGACTGTGTTAGTTACTGTTCTGGTTAGGTTAGTTGGGCAGCGATGCTCAGCTGACCACTGTGAAGGACGTTACGGTTAGGTAGCTTTACTCGGATTTTCGATAGGATAGTAGTGATCGGCTAAGGAGGTACTCGGCTGATCACTATCTGTCCACTGTATTGCATGTGTTCGGCTAAGGGTAGTTCGGTCGATTGAGTTAAAGAAATCGACTAAGGGTGGTTCAGTCGACTGTGTTAGCACGGTCAACCGATTTTGTTAATAGACCTCTGTTGGGTGAAGTAGAACCAGTCCCTTGTTCAGTAAAGTCAGTCATCGGCTGTGATAGTGCAACCAGCAGATGACTAAGTTATCAGACTATCGGCTGGGTTATATAGACCCTGCTATCGGCTGAAAGTGTAAATAGTAGCATTCGGTTGGGTCAAGTGAAACTAGTATTCTATTTGTTGTATAGGCAATCGGCTAGGTTGTTTAACCAGAAGCCGACTAAATCAATAAGAGGCTATGTTGTGACAACCAAGCTTTGGGTAGTTTTGCAGCCCATAACTTTGAGTGAAATGGCCCGATTGGGGTCTTGATTTCAGTTCTGTTTTGCATAGTGATGCATGAATTATTGCATGAATTGATAAGTGATAAATGTGATTATGCATGTGATGTAGTGCATGTAAGTGTTAAGTGAAAAATGATTGAAAGTGATTTAATATTTTTAGCTTGCTGAGTCCTAATTAGGGGTAAAAAGGCATGCCTATAAGGGTCAAACAGTTGTACAAGATACTATGGACGATGTCCAGTATCGATATCGGGATTGAGGCGTTACTTCTCCCCCCAGTGATATGGAGCGAAGTCCTACCTAGTGATTGAGGCATTGCCTTCTATAGTGAGTGGATTCGTTACCCATATTTGTTTAGGCAAGGCAGGCCACTGATTGTTAATTGATAAGCAAGTGTTTGTTATTTGTGTAATAACTAAGAGATGAATGAAGTGATAAAAGTGTTTGAAATTGTTATTGCATGATACGGGATGTGATCCCAAGTAATTTTGTGTGATATAATTGATTGTATTTGATGCATGAGTGTGAGGGTGCAGTAACCCTACATTGTTCTGTTTGTTATTATCTTTAGTTTTGTTTCTTCCCACTAAGTTAAAGCTTAGCACAGAGTGTTTTCTCCGTGTAGGTCGGCAGGATCGAGGAAAGGAGTCAGCAAGGACAACAAGATCGCAAGGGCCAGCGGTGTAGTCCTGAGTGAGTCCGTCTTTTGTTTTGACTTGGACAGTAAGCCCATTTGACTGTATATTTTGGTGGACACTCGGGTGTCTCGTAAATGTAATATTTCGGATGTTTGTAAATTAATTTGAGTTTCAATTTTTCAACTGCAAAGTGGGGCCCAACACCCATATTGTTTTCCGCTGCATAAGTTAGAGTGAGTTCACTCAATTATCGTTTCCGCAATTGATGTGAGGCTTTGAGAGTAAGGGAACGAGTATGATACCTGTAACAGCCCAAAATGTACCCTAGTAGGTTTTGGTGTGAACAGGGTATTAAATTGGGAAATTTGATTGATTAAAG
>JANIMX020000530.1:349593-359926 GCA_024582655.2 Erythroxylum kunthianum
AGGATACGTAAGCAATTTAATTTTAAAAATTAAGTTAAAGGCCATTATTTTATTTAATTTTTTCTTGTAATTTATATACGGTTGCCATTTATTTAAATTCATTTAACTTTATATTATTATATTCAACTTATTATATTTGACATTTTTTAAAATTTTAAGTTTGGAAATAAAATTTTGAAATTAATAAAGCGATTATTATAATTAAATTAAAAATTAAACCATTATTTAAACGTAATCGGTTAAACTGTAATTGATAATTTTCAAGTCATAACCTAAACTATAAATTGACTTTTATGTTAAAGTTTGTAAATTTTTATAAATTGCAACTGACAATTTATTAGCCGTGTCAGGCCTACCACATACTACATCGATAACAAGTCCGAAGGCGAGCTTCCATGCCTCCTTCTTCATGCGCGCCATTTCGTGTCCGACCAATTAAATACTTCCACGTGACATCACCTTGTGCTTTTCATATGACTAATTTGCTCCACAGATTTAGAAGAGAAATTTTTTTGACATATAATGGTTTTTCTATGTTTAGGGTGCGGCAGTTGTTACGATGGTTGATTGTACATTATGTAACAAATCATGAGACGAAATGACATAACTAACCTCTACGATCTTGAAAATAAGAGGGGTAAAGATGTAATAAAAAGAATTTAAGTTATAAGTCGGTGCAGAGATCAAAGGGATGCATGAACATGCAAAGTGAAACCGGCGAAAAAGTGACAGAGGAAGCGCCGATGAGGTGGTGCGTTGTCATAATTCTAGTCGACAAAACCTCAACTTAATAACCAAGCCATCTGCATACTTTAGCATAAGAAAACAGAATATTCGGTTCCCACGAGAATCCCACGTGGTCTCGCCCTTGCCGTTGATCAGGCATCAATCAATCCCATAATATATGCATCAAGTCGAATACACGCAAAGGGCTACTAACGTGGCAAATCCGAGGTGGACTCTTGAACAACCACCAGCTATGAGGATCAAGCAACTCGTGGCAAGCGAGTTCTCGCGGGGCCAATGATGATCACAATCAGAAAATGTCAACCCCTTCCCTCGTCAATCGTCATGCATGGGAAGGGATCAACATAATTTTGTGCTACATTTAATTTAAGATGTCCAGAAAACTTCGATTAATATCATTTACATTTATTTATGTAACATGATCATCTAAATAAGTCATTAAACATAATGATTAATAGGAAAATGGAAGCTTGATCTCATTTATAGCGATATTTATGTGGCAGTAAAAGGTCTACGTATATAAGTATAATCAATTTATTATATGCGAAAATGGGGGTGAGGCTCGGGCAGGGGGCAGCAGCCGATCCTCTTTAAGAGCAGGCGTTGCTCACGCCCATGTGAGTTGTGAGTTGTGAGTTGTGACCCGTTTATGCTAAGTACGCGTGGTTTCGAAACTCGGAAAAGGAAATAGAGAAAAAGTAAAAAATAAGAAAAGACCAGACCTAAACGGGAATAAAATATATTTCAATAAACTAAAACGGAAATATATATAGAGGTAGAGATACAGGCAAAAGAGTTGAAGAACAGGGCGTGCTTTGAAAATAGAAGGAGAGAGAGAGAGAGAGAGAGAGAAGTTGAGTTTGGGTGGTATTGTTGTTGTTGATGGGTTGTTAATGGCGATAAGATCCAAGGGAAGCGTTGAGAGATAGATTCCAGCATTTGGTATTTGTTTGATTGTTGTGGGCTTCCCGTGTTTTCAGCTTTCACTGCTTCTTCCTTTGTTTCTCACGTCTCTTATTAAGTTGCCTGCCTCTGGGTTGTCTCCTACTGGTTTAAGGAGTCAACACAGAAATTGGAAATAGAGTAAGTTCTTTCTCTTCTGAAACTCTCTGGTTTACAAGGAAGACAAATTAAGTAACAGCAATGGAGTGGAGTGCGTATATGGATGAGTATGAGAAGCTTGTCACAAGGATGACCACTCCCAGGTTCGCTTTTATTCTTCTGAATCTTTCAGGCTTCAGCTTTGACTTAGTTCGTAATTTGTTCCTTCTCAACCATCTTCGTGTATTTATTTTCCAAGTCTTATTGCCTCTTTGTTCTGGTTTCATTTGCTCGCCCGATTGATCACTTTCTTATGGATCAATATCTCTTAGGCTTTGTCTGGTACACTCAGAAAATTCTTGCTCAAAGGTCCTTTTTCTTAGTTTCTCTGAAAATCTTTCTTCCGACCCAGATCGGATATCTTGTGATTCAAGTCATCCATGTTTTTAAATTTTGGCATTTTACTAAGATTCATGGTAAAAAAATTAAAAAATAGGTTTGATTTTCCTATTAAAACTTCACTCCAAATTTTTTTTATTTTTTTCAAAATTTTACACCATTTAGGAACACTCGCCAATCGCTTCCCTACTTGTATGGATGGATATCTATTTTCAAAATACGTACATATTTTTTCAATTTTGAAAAATCAAAAGTTGAATTGTTCCCCAAAGGAAAAATAATAATTACACCGATTTGACCGCGCTTTACTTTTTCGGTGCAGGGTCGTCATCGATAATGCCGTTTGCCCCACTGCGACAATTGTCAAGGTAACCCTTCCACGAAACCATTTGCCGAGAAAACCCATTAGATAGGTTTCATACAATAGTTGACTTCTTCACCTAAAGTTTGACCATCATTTCTTGTCTCTGCTCATTATCAGGTTGATAGCGCTAGAAAACATGGAATTTTGCTCGAGGCGGTTCAAGTCCTCACTGATCTAAACCTGTTTATTAAGAAGGCTTACATTTCCTCTGACGGAAGATGGTTCATGGATGGTAATCTTTATTATCTGTTTTGTGTTTCGAATTTGTGGGTATTTTGAGAGTTCTCGGTTTATAACGTTGTTTTTGTCTGTTGTGTATGCAGTGTTTCATGTGACTGATGTAATGGGGAAAAAATTGACGGATGAGAGCGTTATTAATTTCATCGAACAGGTAGTCGTCATACAAAGTATGCGTTTTTTTTATGTAGACAAAGAATTCATTGTTTAAGTTTGAGGCGTAACTGATAATTGATTGGTTTCTTATGCTTCGGTATTTACAGTCATTAGGAAGCATCCATAATGGCAGAACCAAGAGTTATGATGGTTTAACGGCTTTAGAACTAACCGGCACTGACCGTGTTGGCCTTCTCTCGGAGGTATTTGCTGTACTAGCTGACCTACAGTGTAACGTGGTGGAGGCTAAAGTTTGGACTCACAATGGCCGGATTGCTTGCTTAATCCATGTAAAGGACTGCAACTCCGGAACCCCAATTGAGGACTCGCAGCAGATTGATCGAATTGAGGCTCGGCTAAGGAATGTTCTAAAGGGGGATAACGATATCAGGAGTGCGAGAACTTCGGTTTCCATGGCAGTGACCCATACGGAAAGGAGGTTGCATCAAATGATGTTTGCTGATAGGGATTATGAGAGAAAGCCTATTTTGCAGCATTCTGCGGATTCTCCTGCAGTGACCGTACAGAATTGGGTGGAGAGAGGCTATTCAGTTGTGAATGTTCAATGCAAGGATCGGACAAAACTTTTATTTGATGTTGTTTGCACCTTGACAGACATGGACTATATTGTGTTCCATGCCACCATCAACACAGTGGGAGACAGAGCGTATCTGGTAAGATTAAGGTGCAATGTTTTAATTTTTTGTGTGTATTGGGTACGTAGTTTCTTTTTTGAAGTGATGTTTGTTTAATACTTCTGTGCAGGAATTTTACATCAGGCATACAGATGGGACCCCTATTAGCTCTGAACCTGAGAGACAACGAGTAATTCAATGCTTACAAGCAGCAGTTATGAGAAGAGCATCTGAGGTAATTGTTTGTGGAACATCGATTCCTTGCTGAATTAGTTGCTTATTCACTTGGTAGGCGAATCTTGCAAATGTTAACTGGAGCGATAAAATTCCATTTTCAGGGTGTGATGTTAGAATTGTGCGCATCGGATAGGCAGGGTCTATTGGCGGATGTGACGAGAACATTTCGTGAAAATGGCCTTAATGTGACAAGGGCTGAGATATCAACCCAGGCGGACATGGCTCTGAATGTATTCCACGTAAGTGATGCAATTGGTAACCCGGCTGATCCTAAGTTAATTGAATCAATTCGACAAAAGATTGGGCTGAATAACTTGAAAGTGAAGGAATTGCCAGCACTGGATTACCAAGGAGAAGCAGAAAGAGAAAAGCAAGCTGTTGGGGTTACTGGGGCAGTGCTATTATCACTTGGAAGCCTATTTAGAAGGAATCTATACAATTTGGGATTAATCAGATCCTATTCTTAAAGGTGAAGGATATAAGAGGGAATTTGGGGTAGGGAGAAGATTTGGTGTTCTGTGGTGGCGTATTATTCTTGGCTTCAGGGTTGGGGTTGGGCTTGTGATCTGTACATAAAGGTGGAAGATTTGGTGATAGTAAGTAGGTTGTAGTAGTTGGGTTTGGTTGGTCGAATAGATAGACATAGATTGAGGGTTCCACCATATTGATTTGGGATACCTAAGGCGAAGATACATATCAGAAGCAAAAGTGTGTTGGTGGAATTATTACAAGTTTGTTGGTGGCTGATAGAATTAAAAAGTAGGTTACACGTCACACAGTTTGTACATAAACCATCTTTTAAATATATATAAAATCTAATGGTTGACCTGATTATTTTTTACCCAGTTTTTATTTATTTATAAGTTACGAACAGACCGCTCTTTTATAATTTGAATCCAAACTCAAGAACGTTTAGTTGGCAACAAACTGTAATGCTTTACTGACAAATTTTACAGCCGCAGTGAAGCTATTTGCGCTTTTGTTGCTGGTAAATGATAATAGAGTGATTAAAAGGTCTAACATGAGGCGTCTAGTGTATAGTCGGGGTACAAGTACAATACAACGGCAATAGCATTCGCCGACCAACGACTTGAAGAAAACGTCAAAAGTCCAAAATTGCCGCGTCACTTGGGAGGTCTGTGACTGTGGCTGTCTCACAACTAAAAGTTTTCGACTTAATTAAGCGAGGATTTATTACGAGAGAGGAATCACGAGTTCATGTTCTATGCTATAGGTACAATTACCTACTAATACTTGACAAATGGATGGTACAATACAACTGTTCGGTCCCTTATTTTTTTATTTAAATTTTTATATTTCTTATATGCGTGATCGTTCCATCTATTGGGAATTTACCATTATTGTCTATTTCACTGCTCATTTCCTGTATACACTTGATCCAATTTTAGAATTTACTGTCTCTAACTTTTGGGAATTATTATTCTAGTTAAATCCTTGGACTATACGTCAATAACTTGATTGCTTATTCCTTTCTATGATTCTTTGCTTTCCGTTTCTTTCTCTCTACTACGAAAATAGGTAACTAATTGATAAGATTTCACAACAGATACTTAAGAGTAAACACCCACAAATCTTTGTTAATTAATACCACATCCTATTTCTTATCCGCAGTATCCTATCTTATATCTTAACATACTTTGCATGATCCTATTAAAACGACTCAATGAGTGCCTCCATCGTATGAGACAATTACAAACCTAACTTATTCACCTATAACACATTGATTAGTTCGCCAAAAGATCTGTCATAAATTTGTTCTTTTTTTTTTTTAATTCAGGGAAAACAACACCGCTCCCGACAATTAGTAAATACCATTTTCCTAAACCCTGTTAGGTACTTTTCATCTCAAATTTTGTATGTACAAGGCATCTATCATTCTCATAATCTAACAAGAAACTTTTCATTCTGGATAAATTAGTTTTGATTGTGGAATGATGCAAATCAAACATCTGTTTGGGGTTTTGCCTCAACTCAGTCTTCAAATAATGTAAAGAAAAGTTCTTAATTGTTAAATTATATCTTTAATTTACTTAAATTAAGAGTTCTAATCATCCGCGTTTATTTAATGCTTGTTTGAAAAATGTCAACGTTTTGATGAATAGAATAGGTGGGAGTACAACATAAAGGCATGGTCCACAAGTACAATTCAATTTATTTCGCAGAGTTCCTTTAAAGTTCGAATTAGTAATCTTACAAGCACTTCCAAATATTGAAAATGTTAATCCGAAACAATCCCTTATTTAGTTTACTTCATCAAATAACTTATTTGAAATATGTATTTGTTAAAATATTATATACTTGAGAATTCATTTAATATTTATATATATTATTAAACTTAATTTATTATTATTTCAAATATATAAATTATAGATTATTATTATATGTATTCAAAATTTTATTTAATTGCAATAGATAATTTTTGGTTTGTATATAAAACAAGTGGTCCACAAGAAGTAGATGCAAATAGAATTGTCCGAGTTATGGTGACTAGGGAGGAGCGAGGCTTGGTGTGATACAACTAAGAAATAAGCCAAGTACTTTGACACCAACCCCCGTGGACGTGGGGTTAAAGGAGTTAAAGACAGACAAGTGAGTTATCTGAGCTGTCAATGGTCGAGACGAGACTTGTGATAAGAAAAGCAAGCAAGGATTCACATGTCCTGAACCTGAAAGATCTAATTTTGGCTCTACTTTTAATGATTGTTGGTCTCTGCTAACTGATCTTGGTGAAAAAATTGTAACACCAGCTAGTTGGTTTTGGGGCTCAAAAAGCCTGTAAGCGTTATTTTAAAAATAAATGTGTCTATGTGTGGATATCTCTTGGTTTGACTGACAAGTCTGGGATTGCCTAGAGTAGCATGTTCTCATACTAGACTTTTACTAATACCAAGATAGACAATTTTGGAATCGTTTTGAACAGAGCTGAAGGTTTTGTCGTGCATCAGGAATCCACATGTTGGTTCCGTACACTCGGCTTTTCTCAAAGTCTCAACAATGGAATTTCAACTCCTCATTTATATATTCCTATTATGTGGAATATTTTAGCAGATTTTTCCATTTTTACATAGTAGGCATATGCCTGAAATGATATTAACTTAGAAGATCACATGCATGATTGACTAAACAAAATGTTAATCTCTTATATGATTCGAATGCATCCGTCCATACATATACTGAATGACGCGTCGAGACACATAATATCCGATTCCACTTTATGCCAAAGTGTGGCATATGTTAAGTTGTAAATCTTCTGCGAATCTAATTTTTCACAGATCATTGGCCGAAAGAATCATGCTTAAAATGTAAAATATTATTAGGAGCAAAAGGCAAGAGAATAATAGAAGTCCATTAAGTTTGTGATCAAGCAAGTATTTTATAAATTTGAAGCAAGAGGTGATCCCTACTTGGTTGGCAGCTTGTAGCAACTTGATAGAAACTATAGTAGCAACTTGATAGGAGCTAGAAGTATTGGCTGGTGCCATTCAGCATATTTGAAAACTGTCCTAGCTACTAGCATTTGTTCCAAGGTATGGCAGATTATTTTGTTCTACTTTTATAAGAGTCAATTGGCCCTGCCAATCTTGATACCTCCCATTTGTGACTTTAACAGCCAATTTAAGGCTTTTCAGTCCACAATATTATTCTTTTGACACTAGTAAATTGATTCTTTTATTGAGAAGAGGGATATCAGTTTAAGACAGTACCTTAAAGAATAAAAGTGGGTCCAAAACTTTACTAAAGGAGAAGTATTTAACAGGAAAATATGAAATATGAGTTGGCTTTTCGTTTAACTGTTCATTAAGGATATTTTGGGTTTGCTTTCGCATACTCCTCCTTTCTAACTGAGCTTTATTTAGGCAATTTATAGTCAAAGTTGGTTAAATATATCATGATAATCTTCCTCCAAGATTAGAGATCAAATATGAAAATTACTCACCGAATTTGAGCCAAATCCCTACAATCGGCTTTATAACATTATTAGTATCATCTCAACGATAAATTATTAGGTGCATCGAGAGCATCCCGTCCAACATAATAATGTTGTACTTCTATTTTCATACTATAATTTAAATGGAAAAAAGAGAACTTTTAAACAAAAATATTATTAAATTTTATCAATAAGTTAGACTTATTTTTACCTAATCTAACTATGTTTTTTATTAAATTGAACCACATGACATCATCTCAAAAATTAAGACCATCAAGTAACAATGCTAACATGTTTTCCCTGGTCCAACTAATATTTTTCTACACGAACATCTTGTTGGTTTATGTCCTGCAACCAATCGGCTGGTTGTAGTTTAGTGACAATTCTTTAAAGACATTACTTATCTTATACATACTTAGATCATATGATAAGGTTCATGAGATAAATATACATTGCAAATGAAATTATGATGAGATTATAATTATAAGATTCATATTGCATCTATGTATTATCTCTAAATTGTTCTTAATCATTGTTCTATTAAGACTGGACATCAATAGAACGTAAAAAGACTAGCACATGTTTAATTTTTCTTTATAAAAGAAGTAGTTGATCTCATAGACTAAAGTATGAAAATACTTAAATAAACACGTGGGCGCTTATTAGAGAACAATTTCACTGAACTGATCGGATATGAAAAATTCATTTGAAACATTACTTGTATGTCTATGGAAATTCTCATTGTGATGATTATATAAGTGATCATTTGACTCGAGATCTCTAAAGTTATATTGTATAAGAATTGTTATGTTTTGATACTACTTGTGACCTATTCTAATAATGGATAGCTCATTCTTGTTGAGTGATCAAGATAAGATTGATCACCCTAAAGTAATTAGGAAGAATGTTTTGTTATTCTCGATTAGTATTGATTTGGAAAATCCTTAGCCAAGGTGAAATGACTTTTTTGTAAAAAAATCCTTGGCAAAAATGGAATGAATTTTTGTAAATAGTTTACAAGTGTCATTAATTGAATCAATAGTTAATGGTGGAGAACTAATAAGATTGGACTCGAAATAGAGTAGACATTAATTTCATGTTCTATGTCTAATCAGAATATTGTATGATGAAATGATGGAATTATACAGAAAAATCTTGCATGAAAAGGTTAGTCAAAACCACTTTGACATTCCTAAATATTTGGGTGATTATGATTTGTTGCTAGATGTCGATCTTGATCTATGAATATAAATTATTTAATTAGAGAATTAAAGATAAATTAAGGTGTTTAATTTATCTAATCTTAAATATGATTATGATTATAATTTGTATCCATTGCCAACATATTTGAGAATCTAACGAGTCTTACAAAAAACAACGTGTTAAAGAGAGTAAAGATATTTTAATCAAGTTTGACTTGATTGTAAAATTTGAGAAACTTTATAATTAAATATGAGATGTTTAATAAATAAGGATCAATATGAGATATTGGATCTTTTTTGGGCATAAGTGGTATTTAATTAGAATTATTTATAATTCTAATTAAAGTTTAATTAAAATTAGAATTTAATTTCAATTAAATTACTAAAATATCCAAAACTTATTATAAATAAACTTAAGCTCTAATAGAGTTAGCACTTCTTGCTTAACTTTCTATGTAAGAATTACAGAATTCTCTCAACCTATTATGTGGATATCGTTAAAGGCCAAACACTTATGTGGCTACAGTAGTTGTGATGAATTAATTTCGGAAACGGTTTGAGGGATACGAGAAAAATATGATCAAGCTTCAGAATAAGATACGAATTAAGATTTATGCTTTATTATAATTTAATTGTTAATCATTGTATAGAATTAAAATAATCTTAGTTTTTACGAAATCAAAATAGGAAAATAAAAAAAGAACTAGAAACAAAATTAGGTCGTAGACATTGTATCAACCTGCCCTTCTTGTGACTCTGTTTGCAACATATGATTATGAAATCATATTTAATTTTACGCCGAAAGTTAATAAACTACATTTAGAGTTTTTTTTAAGTAGTTCATGGATATGGAGTTTTGAAGAGCATGAAAATGAGCCAATATGTAAGAGAAAACTAGTAATTTTTCGTATGTAACCCTGAATTTCCGGTGCTAGAGCGATTGGGATCATTTGTCCTCTAAAACTACATGCTTGTAAATTTATTAGCGTCTAATTTTTAAGAGAAAATGGGAGAATCTTAGTTACATTATCACGAGGATTTGACTAAGAGTAAGAGGGAAAATATATCAACCCAATTTACTATAGCTTGAATGCAAGTTCGTCTCTAGCATTTTAGAGGTCCTAGACGAGTCCAAAAAATGAGGCCCTCAACTTTATATATATATATAAATATTGTTCTAATAAAATCTAAATTTTAATAAATTTAATGAATCTAAAATAATATATAATAATTGATACTTAATTCAAATATAAGATTATACAAATTTTAATAAATTAACTTCAACTTACATTTTTTTACTAATAAGAGTCAAATTATAATATATAATGATAAATTAAGTCATCACAAAAAATAAAACAAAATAATA
>JANIMX020000531.1:120353-130602 GCA_024582655.2 Erythroxylum kunthianum
ATATGATCTCGCTAAGTTAAGACATGCATAGTTCTATGCCACATGCATCCTACTAGGGGTCAAATCGGGATGTTACAGGTATCGTGCAAGACTGGTGTAAAAGAATATGCTCAGAAAGAAGGCATTGACTTTAATGAGATATTTTTTCGGGTGGTTCGACTTTCAATAGTCAGAGTAGTCCTGGCAATGTGTGCTATATTTGACTTACAGCTATAGCAGTTAGATGTCAAAACTGGTTTTCTTCATGGAGATCTTGAAGAAGAAATTTATATGCTACAACCAAAAGGTTTTAAAGAAATCGGAAAGGAGAACTTGGTTTGCAGTCTCAAAAAAGCATCCAAGTGTTGGAACAAGAGATTTGATTCCTTCATCATGAGCCTTGGATATAACAGACTCGATGCATATCCTTGTGCATATTTCAAGATGTTTGATGAAAATGAATATATCATTTTGTTGTTGTATGTAGATGGCATGTTGGTAGCATCCCAACAAACAAGATTCTAGGGATGCAAATTTACCGAGACATAATCAATAAGAAGATTTGGCTTTGTCAGAAGAATTACTTAAAGAAGATATTGCAGCGTTTCAATATGGAATATTGTAAGCCAATTTCTACCCCACTTCCTGTTAATTTCAAGTTAACTCCTGAGATGAGTCCTAGCAATGAAGAGGAGAGAATAAAAATGTCTCGAGTACCCATCAGCAGTGGGCAGTTTGATGTTTTCCATGATATGCACAAGACCAGACATTGCACAAAAAGTGGGAGCAGTCAATAGATACATGGAGAATCTTGGTTAATAGCATTGGAGCATAGTAAAAAGGGTCCTTAGATACATTAACCACAGATGTTGCATTGTGTTATATAGGATCAGACTTTGTTGTCAGAGGATATGCTGACTCAAATTATGCAGGTGATCGAGATAAGTGTAAATTCACCTCAAGATATGTGTTCACTCTTGTTGGCGGAGCTATAAGCTGGGTTTCAAAACTACAGTCAGTTGTGGATTTATCAACAACAGAAGCAGAATATATGGCAGCTACACAAGCTAGTAAAGAGGCAATATGGATGAAGATGGTATTGGAAGAACTCAGACACGAACAAGAGAGTATTCCTCTATTCAGTGATAATCAGAGTGCTTTGCATCTTACAAGAAATCCAACCTTTCATTCCAAAACAAAACATATTCGAGTTAAGTATCATTTCGTTCGTGAGAAAATAGATGAAGGAACAGTGGATATGTAGAAAATTCATACTAATGAGAGTCTAGCAGATTTCATGACAAAGGCAGTCAACACAAACAAGTTCATTTGGTGTCGAACTTTTAGCGGCCTGGCAAAGACATGAGCAACAAAGATGGCAAGGAAAAAAGAATGGTATGAAGATTGATTGATCATTAATCTAATCTTCAAGTAGAAGATTGTTAAAGGTGGGTCCCACATAATAAATGTTGTGGAGCCCACATGTTAAAAATTGAAAAAAAAAAGGAAAAGGAACTTGGTGCAACCATTCTAGAAAATAATAAACGTGTGGCCAGCGTAATGTAAGCTGGCACACACATTAATTTTTCCTATAAAAGGCATGAGATTTGCTTCATTTTAATCATCCCAAAGAAGCAATCCTATAGTGCAATCCAAGAGAGAGGAAAATTTTGTGAGAATAAACTTTTAACAAAGTTTGAGAGTGCAAACGTGAGAGAAAAAATATAGAGTTTTTATGGTTTTCTCCTATATTCAAAAGAGATCAAAATTGTTATCTCCTTATAAATTAAAGAGAGTTTGTAATTTTTATTATTTTTCTCAAAGTGAAATTATTCTCCTAGCCTGTAGTTTTTACCTTGATTTATTTAGGAATTTTCTACGTAAATCTATATCTAAATATTTCTTTATTTTCTCTCAAATTATTAGCTATGGTTAGGCTCTAATCCGAGCCCAATTTCACAACAGTGTGTCCATGAAGAAAAAAGAAATTGCGAGGATTTCAAAAAGTCATTCATGTGTTGAAAGATAATAACTTTGATTAATTATCTAGGTCCCCACTAAATAATAGGCTTTCCTTTTTCTAAGATGAATAATGGGTTCATAAAGCTTTTGAACTCAAACCAACCGATCTATGCTATATTAAAGACAATCGTAATGATTATCCTCTAAAATACAACAAAGCTTCAATCTTAAGTTCCCTCGATTCCACTTTAACTTATGAAAGTAATTAGTCATTTTTGACACACGGTGACGAAATCATGCGAATTCCATGTGCCATGCAAGTGTTGATTATCACATTTACGAGAACTTCTTCTTTTTAATAAAGCTATAAAACATCAGTTTCGGTTGGGACTTAGCTTTCAGATACACCAAACGGAATCATTGCTACCATCTTCTCCTCCTTAATTATCATATTTAATCTCACAATCTTCTAATATCCTGTGGTCCAAATTGATAAAAGAGTAACCACAAATGACTAACAATATTTTATTCTTATCAGTTGACTAGCTCCAAGCATAAAACATATTGAACTAATTAAATAATTTCGAGCGGGGAAAATAAGTTAAGGGCTTCCTTTTGTTGATCTTTGTGGGCCAAATATGCAATCAGCATAACTTCATTGACGGCTTTTCTCTTAATCACATTTTAGCAGTCAATTATGCGTTGATTTGTGAGCATTTACTTGTGGCTATATTTAAATTTGGAAAGTTTCCAACTCAACTCGTTACTTGAATTTCATCAGCCTATAATTTATTGATAGAGAAAAGTTCAAACTTAAATCTTTGTGAAATCTTTACTTTCCAATAAAAAGAATGCCAATACTCACTTGACTTGAGCACCCAAAATATTGGCTTATAAGTCGCATACCCTTCATTAAATTAAGTAAAATTTGCTCTTTTTGACTTTGGATCATTTTCTTCTATTCACACCAACATATATAATAATAGTGTGGCCATTTTCTCCCAAAAAGGTACATTAATAAAACGCTTTATTTGATAATGATAAAAATCACAATAAATTCAATTTTTTCATTTTAAGATGATTAATTGAAAGATATCAATTATACTCATATTTTATTTGATAATAGTATGAATGTAAAATCCCCAAAAGCATTTTAAGAAGCAGTTTGAACTTAAAATAAATCTTATATGCAAAAATGTTATGCAGAAGAAAACGGTGAAATATGCAAAACAAGGCCTTTGGATCCGATTTTGATAGTTGCTTAAAACAGAAGACAGATTCTTTGATTGGCTTAATCAATGCTAAAGAATTTTCATGTCTCCATGGTACATACGGTAGTGTGGTGCACGTTATGTGATGTACTATGAGAGATGAGAGTGGGAGGTTTGAGATTTCATAATCCGAAAACATTATTGATGTTTTTGCTTTATTTGTCATAAGTGAGAATTTATTTATGACGAACATAAAACGACAACAAATTTAATTTTTTTCGTTTTGTAATGGTTAGATGAAGAATATTAATTATACGCACCCTTTTTTTATATTTTTTTATAAAAATTATTTTTATAACTCGAATCTGAGACCTTCTAATAATAAAGGAATAACTTTACATGTTATTTTTTTCTCTCAAAAGAATTTGTTAGATTCATTATCTTAAAATTCTTTGCTTAACACAATCTATTCTTTGGTTGGAGCAATCTTTTGGACCAATTTAACTATGACAGACCTAAATCAATCATAGATTAGGTAATCTAAGTCACCTTCCCTCTTTATGGGTTACATTGAAAAGCCTAAACTACCGCTCAAAAGGTAAAGGCTTAGTTGGGAATGAAAAACGGAGAATAGAACAAGAAATAAAATTATGATGGTGGTTAGTTAGTTCGTCGAAGAGAAAGAGAAAAAGGTAATAACTTTTTAGGTTCCCATCATAATAAGAAAGAATCTGATTATTATAGTTTTAATTTTCAAAACAACTTCCGTGACTTCAAATTCAAGGACAAAATATTCTTCATCATTGGGTCAAATCCTTGATGTTTGACAGAAATTAAAATTAAAAGTTTTGTTTCCCACATGGTTTTTAATCAATTAGGGTCACCAAACTATAGCCATTGAGTGCAAGTTAATCAGATAAAATATCGAAACCATCTTTCTTGAACAATTGTATTAAACATGTGGTTTTCCTGTTCTTGGGTTGAACCTGAAGCCCATACATAAATCCTAGGAAGAGTAGGAGAGGATTGGATTGCTTCGGTGAAGGCCTTAAAATTTGGTACCTGCTCTAATAAAAAAGACCATATAACCTCCTGCGCAAATCGCAATGCATGTTGGATTGAACTTTGCCACGTGATTTATTTAGAGTTCTGTTTGATATATTTAAGATCATACTCCAAATAATAATATCCTTCCTTATCCTAGTCGGAAAACAAGAACATTGTCTTTTATAATTTGGAAATCTATCTTATATTTCTAATTCCACCCTAATAAGTCATCCGCAACAACTACCAACTACCAAGCCTTGGGGTATTTACTATTTACATTACGAGGCCAGCTCATAAATAAAACAGCGATCATGTCGTCAAGTTGCAACGCGAGGGTGTGGAAGCTGACGACGTCTGACAACCAGGTCTTTAACGTGAAAGAGGACATGGCCGTCATGTCTGAAACAATCAAGTTGATGGTGGAAAATGGTGTGGCCGGCGATGAGATTCCGCTAGCTAATGTGGACGGTCCCACGATGGCCAAAATCATAGAGTGGTGGAAGATGCATACGATCTATGGTATCAATCTGAACGTTGATGCAGATACTAACAGAGGAGGGTTGAAGGCTTGGGAGGCTTATTTTCTTGATGTTGATACACATGCCCTATTCGATCTCATTATGGCAACAGATTACCTAAACATTCACGACTTGTTTGAGAGGGCTTGCCAAAAGGCCGCACAACTCTTTTTATGCAAGAGTCCTGAGGATATTCGTATGCTCTTTGGTATCCCAAACGATTTTACTCCGGAGGAAGAACGCCGGATTCACATGGAGAATGCTTGGGCTTTAGAGATTTGATTCTCTTTCTTGTCTCGGTCCTTTTTTTTCTAAATCATTGTAAGGAACTTCTCAAATAATTTTTACTCAAGCCTATTATTTTACCAATAACTTACTTCCTAGTCACATATACTCCAAAACACCGCATATGGTTATCAACCCGTATATTAAAACAATAATTTACTCGGCATTTGTGTCTACTATCTACAAAATACAAGAAATAACGTACTGCAATTGGCTGAAGTACAAGAATCTCTTAATGGTTCCTAATTAACCATGATCCATGTTGAGAAAGCATTCCGCTGTACTTAAGATACGTAATTAGTAGCTTGCTAGGTGACCCAATTACTTCATTTGTCAGTTGCCGGTTTTTCCTTTCTGGGGGTGCCATGCCAAATTCTTCTCTTCTTCTGATTCTCTATCAACCGTTTCTTCTTCTTTCTTTGCTAAACACTGATCGTGTCATTACTTTTTCAGTCGATCAAAAAATATTTTCTCAGTTTACTTTTTTATTCAAAACTCACCTTTGACCATTCACTATCTATTACCAGTAATTTAGAATATACGGAATGACTTCGTTGGCACCTCCAATTTATCCTTCCACTACTACACGACAGAGCCCAGCATATGGCAGCATGCTTACACATAACTTGACACAAGACCAGGCAAACTACAGATGGACATTTTACATTGAGATTTTAAAAAATGGAGAACCAAATCGAGAATCTACGAATACAAATGGGATCCAAAACCCAGTACAACAATTTTCATATTTGCAGATCATCCAATGAAAGCTCCTGCGCTGTCAACAACTTTAGCTTCTGTAATTCAGAATAAATAGATTATTGTCAGTGCATTTAGTTAACGAGTAAAGAACATTGAGGTTTTGCGAGAGTGATCGCGTGATTGCCACTCCATCCCCCAGACCAAAGTCTTGGGTTCAAATCCTGACCCATGTGGGAAGAGATCTTGAAAAGGGGAAGGATACCTCCTATTGTTAAAAAAGATATGGTGAGGAAACTTAGAAGTACTTACTGTAATGAACTGGGGAGGATCATCAATACTCGTTGAACCTAGAACTATTTCCCTCTGCAGCTTACTTGAAAGCTTGTGGCAAACCCTCAACTAATCATCAAATCAGGCACACAAAGGGAATAAGATGACATTTATTAAGAAGACCATTGTAAGAGCTTTCAAAAGTATTAAAATTTTCATACCTCAGATCTTGTGGCGCCACCTACAATGAACACAAAAACACGTCGGCCCATCTTCTTGAAATCGCTAGATGTATGTCTAAGCACTGAATCACTGTACCGGACAAGAAAATAAGTAGAATTAGAACTGATGGCACAAGGATAAATGTACTCTATGGGATCTTGAATTTCCTAGGAATACAAGGATGTACAAATTGCATAAGCATCCTTTTGTAGCATTAACTTGCATAAAAATAAACCACCTTGATTAATCAGGGAATAACAACCGTGCAGAATATAATGTTGAGAACCACATGAGAGCGACATTTAAGAATAAATAGGCTCTTATCTAAAGATTAAGGGAAGAAATCAAATTTCCAATGCTGTAGTTGGTATCCACAAAATAACATAGCAAACTGAATGTGATTAAAAACAGCGTCGTTTTACTTGAAATAACATTGTTTCCCTTAATGCATTTGGGCTTCGGGCCGAACTCAGCTATAAAATTCCAAGCCCAGCCCGAAACCCGGTTAACTAGGGCCAAGCCCATTGACTTCAGGATGGGCTGAGCAAAAATTGCAAACACTAATGTCAATAGGCCAAGAACATCACCTAGAATACCCGTCATCAGAGCTCCGAGGTCGTGCCCATGTCGGTGTCCGTCTTGATCTCATTGAATGAGGAGTTTGAGAATGGTTGGATGCAGCCATCGAAGTCCCATGGAAAGTGGCACTTGGGTCATTCATACATGGATATTCCTCCTTGGAAAGTTCTCCTTTGTTGAGTTTCTCAACAAGCTCCTAAAACATTGTGAAATTTTAAGGTGCTATTATTCTTCCACTATAATCTCAATTAAAATATCAAAGATGAAATGATCTTGCAGAAGGCCAGAAAAAGAATATATTGCAAAGTCCTTATTTCCTAGGTTTAGAAATAACCCAAGTGGTAGAAAAAAAACTTGAGATTTACAGTGTTAACCTTAAAAAAGAACACATTCCATTGACTACCAAAATTTGGAACTCATTAACCAAGGCTTAAGAAGAATAGCATTTCCTCTCCTACATGGAAAAGGAAATGACAAACATATATGCCAAATTTTATGACGTATCCTTTACCCAAGAAGATACATATATGCTGACAACTGATTTGTCAAACTAAATTACGACTAAAAACTGAATAAATATTACTTGAACAGTTATCGTATATAAATTATGGTACACGTGTCCAAAATTATCCCAAAAAAAGCAACTCCATTATGCATACCTCTACCATGGGATAAAAGCGTGATAACAGCCACGTTTTTTCTTCCTCACCACTGCGGTCTTTTCTAGCTGCTTGTTTCTTCTGACAATTGGGAAGAATATAAATTAATATATATGAAAAGTCATCAAAGAGAAGTAAGCATTACATGAGCTGATTTGTTCACCTTATGAATGTCAAACTTCAGAGAGAAAGTTCCACCAGAACCTTTTTTCGTATCGGAGGCTCCCCCAAGCAATCTCATATTATTCACAGCATTCATATCGTCATCAGGTAATTTGGCTAACTGAAAGAATAACACAAACTACTCGATCAGTAATATATAAAACACATTACTGTGAAAAGCATCAGCTTAGGTAAGACAAATATAATATTTAGTAACTGACACCAAAAGTACAACAAACTACACAATCAGTGAAAGGACATTAGGAGGCCAACCTTCATTAGATTAAGACCCTTTTCGCCTTCAAACTTCTCTGGATAAATGGATGCAAGAATCATTAACAGTCGCAACTTATTTTCACGTGATGCATCCTGCAAAGAAGTTTACCTCTCGATCAGTTCACTTACCAATTCGTATTACTCCTTTAAAATTCAACACAAATACTCACCTCTTTTGTAGTTAAAAATTTAATTACATCCTTCATTCCTGCATCTCCAAAAACTAGATCCTGCTCCAGTTGCCCAATATCTTTAAGCCCCAATTCCTGGATAAGTCTGTTAATTTTTCCTGCAATCTGCATCTAAAATGTCACTGCCTTGAAGAAACCCTAAATAGAGTAATTTTAGTTGATATACTAATATAAACAAAATGTCATTTAATATACTGTTAAAGTTTAATCTTCTAGGGAAAACTGAAATGCCACACCAATTAAGGATCAGCTTTGAACAAACTCAAGTCTACAAGGGCATAAAAAGATTTATGGAAAGAAAAATGTAAAAGAAACCATGCCATTCTTCTTCTTAAACTGTTGGAAAATAGAGAAAGGATTGAGATTTGTACAATGTAGAACAATAGTTGTTCGCATTTCGCTTTTCCTTCGGATTGACAAATGAGAATATTTTACACATTTAATTATCACAAACAAAAGATACTTTTGCTAAGCAAAACACCAACCTCTACATGAAGGGAGAGCTTCTCAATTTGTTCACTGTATTGCGGCAATGCTTGAACCATCTTTTGCAAGTCCCTTGTAGAAAGTTCACCATCTCTACACAAATTGTGTACTATAGGGTGAGAAATATATCGAGACAGCAACTAATAAAACATGTCTAGTTTCAAATTTTTCCATCCCAAACACAAACCAGAAAAGGAAAACAATAGAGGATATTGCATTTGAGAACATCTCTTCTTTACCACCTTAACAAAAATAAAGATTAGATGTAGAAAAACAGATTCTCGGCACGAAAACAAACAAAGACATACAAAACAAGTTCCACCAGTGCTAGATTTTAGAAAACGATTGCCTTAGGCTTGGAATTTATGCAACCATGACATTTTTCTTGCTTGACATACTTTCTTTCTTCATTGAAACAAGAAGCTCTCATCCTTTTATTCCTTTCCTCAGATACATCCATTAATTCTGGATCCATAAAAGAATCCTTGATAACTGTAAAGGTATTGTAGATCCCAGACAAGTCACATTAACCAAATCGTCCTCAACCTGGGATGGGATATGATAGAGTCCAAACCAGGATATGAGAAAATACTGCAATATATTGCAATAACACACCTGAATACAATCCAACAAAACCACAAAACACACAATCTGGTTGGAAATAATCTCAACCAGCCAAGCCTAAGCTTCTTCCCTGAGAAAGAGTTTCTCATAGCTACAAATCTCATAAAAAAACATAACATACACCTGAAACAACACCCCCTAAACATAATAGAAATAACCACCACATAACTACCTATTGACATAACTGCTACTAATAACTACTACTTCTTTCTCCTAGAGTAAACCAGCCACTGTTTAGGTTGGTTTATCTCCCCAAAATCCAACATTGCTGTTAGGTTCCTATCATTACCACCGTCTGCAGCTCCAACCTTGTCCTCAAGGTGGAATTGAGGAAATTGAGTGCGAAGAGTAAAATCATCCTCCCAAGTTGTGTCGAGCAAACTTTTGCCTTTCCACTGGACGAGCCATTGTCGAACTACTTCACCATTTTGCATGATTTCTCTACTAGTTAGCACCTGTTCTGGTTCAACATCATCCTCGAATGCCACGGCCAACCCATTAGCCAATTCTACTTCGGCATGATGGTCTCCAATAGCCTTCTTGAGCAAAGATACATGAAAAATAGGATGGACCCGTGATTGAGAAGGTAGCTGGAGTTTATAAGCAACCTCTCCATACTTAGCCAGAATTTGAAAAGGTCTATAATACCAAGCAACCAATTTTTGATTAATTCTTCGAGCAACTGAAAGCTGTCGATGAGGTCGTAATTTTAAGAATACCCATTCACCTACTGCAAAATGCAAAGGTCTCCTCTTCTTATCAGCATATTTCTTCATTTGCTCTTGGGCGCGGGAGAGATTAAATTTGAGTTGTAGTAGTGCTTCATCCCGATCATATAACTCTCGTGCAACTGCTTCCACCTTAGTCTCATTTCGAAGGAACCTGGTCAATGTAGGAGGTTGCCTTCCATAGACTACTTCAAAAGGGGTTTTTCCAATAGATACCTGAAAGGAAGTGTTATACTAATACTCTGCCCATGGTATCCAATGAGCCAAATTCCGGGGTTGTTCTGAAGCAAAACAACGGAGGTAACTCTCCAAACACCTGTTCAAAACCTCAGTTTGACCATCTGTCTC
>JANIMX020000531.1:130702-141221 GCA_024582655.2 Erythroxylum kunthianum
TTCTCCTAGAATAAACCAGCCACTGTTTAGGTTGGTTTTGCTCTCCAAAATCTAACACTGCTTCTAGGTTCCTATCAGGATATAATAAGGTACAATGTTTTTTATACATTGTTGCAATAAAAAGAAGATAAAACATTATCAGAATTTAGGCAAACAGCATCCATGTCAACATTCCTAATCTTGAAATTTCATCTATGTCTCCACTTGTCTTCTAACTGCCCTGCGACAAATATATCACCACCACAAAAAAGAAAATATGGATATGACAAGATGTAAACTTCCAGCGAGCCTCCCGAACTACTAAAATAGACAGAGGTATGATCGAGTAAGCAGACAACTTATAAGGTAATATTCCATTCAAAGACACTCAAAATGGTAGTCCTAGTGTATATATCAATCATCTATTATAGTACCAAGTAACTGCATCAGCTGGGTTAAGCAAAAATCTTCACCTAAACATAGGACAAATGCACAACATGACATTACAACAAACAGATCCCACATAAAATATGAGCTATCATGATTGAGTAGACATAAGCAAAAAGGAGAAAAAAGGCAAATTATTAATTTCCTTCAATAAACGTAATTGTCAGACTTGAGATAAGGAAACGTAAAATACATGAATCCATATCCTAACAACCTTTTCCTATTGGGGAAACAGAAAACAAAATGAAAAAATGATCAGCTACACAGAAAGTGGCATTCACATGGTAAAAGAATGTACACTAACCTTGAGCCCTGTTGGATTTGTGCAGCTTTATTTTTTGATACAAAGTTTTTCATCTTTTCGTGCAACCGCTCACTAGCCTGACAAACCAAAAAATGACCAACAAGCATCTGGTGTATGTTTCAAGCCATAAAAAGGTACAAGGACCCATACTTACAACTGCTATATGCGCATGACGAAGCTCAAGCCAGATAGGATCATGTTCCTCCAAAAGAACCTCCTTCTTTTCAGGTGGACCGCCAGCTTTGCTTGGAACCTAAATAACGTGAATCCTTTATATACAATTCACAAAAGAGATATAGCAACAAAAATCACCAAATTCAGTAGCAGAAACAGATATACAAATTGCCTACTCACCTCATGAACATACTTATTTCCCTCCATATTTAGCAAATCATGACACATTGCATCATACGTCCACTCATGTATGATAGGAGCAATCTAAATATGAAAAATTGAATGCATCAATATGTTAATAATGAAGATGAATGCTATTCAATCATGACATAGTTTCTAAAAATGACATTTGAATATACCTGATCTACAGATCTGTCAAGAATAAGCAAATCACATGTTTCTGATTGAGGAAACTGTTCAATCTTCTGTTTGTACTGCATTAGACGGTCCCAAACTCTAGCAGCAAGTTTTGTGGGTATCAGATCACGGACAGTTGTCATGGTGGTTACGTCAAGAGACTTGGCAGCACGATAGCGGACATAAGGAAATTCCTGGAATTGTTAGAACAAAAATCTTTGAAATATAAATCTCTCTTAAATAATATCACAATAATGCAAACCACTATTAAAGATCAATACCCTTAATGATGCAAAAACTGTAGCAAGACGATTGGCTATCACATTCAAGAATGCATCACCATTTCGACATTCCTCGTCATCAGCAAAAAGTTCCTCTAAAGCCCTCTCATGATCAGTGATAAAACCCTGTATGAAGAAATTGGCATAACAAAACACCATACCATCATAAGGTAATATAAATATAGTTGATTAATAAACAGAACTTTCATAAAATATGTTCCCCGTGGTCTGATTAAAAAATGGTGGAAAGCTTATGTACGTGTCTAACAGGGAGAGGATTAAATCATCCAAAGACCTCAAGTTCATACTCAATATTTAGAAAGCTAGTACGTGCTGTCTGAAGATACTGGTGAAAAATTCCTAGGAGTATTTCATCTATCCTTTCATCCTGTTTCTTCTAGCACTCTATACAGAATATTCTGCAGGCCAAACATGGTTATATTTGAATATCTGTTACCCCATTAGAAACCACAAACAATGGCTCTATAATGAACCTTTTTTTTTCCTTTGAAGCAAAACATTACTTTAGGGCAGTCTTCCTTCTCTCCTATTCTCAACAGGATAACCAAGTCAAATGAACCAATAATCAAAATATCAAAAGGGTTACCAGAAATACTAGCATAAGGTCTGAAAAAAATACACCACATTTTTTTTAATGGATTCATTTTATGTTAAATCTAAAAGAATTGGTCTGAAAGCATACGAAAGAAAGTGAAACTGCCCTAGTAAATGGGAAATCAGCAAAAGAGGATAAGAAAACAAAAGGCCAGAAAAGCCAGAACATATTTCTAAACAAACAAAAGCACCATATCGAAGGTGCACATAAACAGAACAGACCACTGGTTTTGATCAAAAGAGAGCATCCAACTGGCTAAAACTGCCTCCTCTATTAAAAGATTAAGGATAGCATAAGAGATATTACCATGCATCATATTATCAATTATCAGGTGTCCTCAAATGCAGCTCAAACACATATTAAGCAGCCATCGTGCAAGAATGATGAAAAATCATAAATAGCTTACAGTGTAAAAGTGAATCTAAACTATGCAATCACGAAACAAAATGCATAGATAATTAGAGTAATGGTGATTGCCCATGGCATGGATAAGATGTTGGACCAATTCTGCATTAGAGTCACATACCTGGCTGTCTATGGCAAAATACTCCAAGTTCATCTGCATAACCAGCCAAACAAGGGGAAAAAAAATCACTACCCACCAATAATTTCCTTTATACGAGGAAAGGTCTAAACTACCTGGCAAAAATTTGTTTCACACCTTTATCTACATGATAATTTGATAACAAATGAGTGTCGTACCTCTCTTAATGCACCTATTCGTGGTAACACACTTGCATCTCTCTTAATATGAGTAACCAACTCTTTTGAAATGGATGAACTGAAGAAAACGTATGCCCTTCACAGACAGAAAAGAGAATCAGTTGGAAAGTATGTGCATATAGGACTTTAAGAAGTTAAAACCAAAACTTAAGATCATTAATGAAATTCTGCACATACTTCTTGTATAACGGTGACTTCCCAGACATGTCCGATAAGAACATGATGACACTACAAAATAAGATAATCATTAGAAAACAACTATAAATCCAGACAACTATATACATTAACAGGTGCATAGCTGCTTGTGTGTGTGAATAGTGAAGGCAACTCTAAACATTGAACAAGTAAAAACATAGTAGAAGAAGAAAGAAAAAAGAAGGGAAAGGGGAGAAGGGCTAACAAATATTCAATATAAAGCCAAATAACTATTTTAATATGGTATGTAATCCTACCATACGACTCAAAAGCTCAGTTAAAAAGGGCAAGTCTGAAAAAAGTTCAGGAATCAAGCTTATCAGATGCAAGGGGAAGGCTGCGTACAATTGATGACCCTCACCCCACTCTCGCAAAACGGGAAGCCTTGTGCACTGAGTTTGCCCTTTTTTATTAAATACCTCCCATTATACCTAAATCCTTTTATTAGTTTAACTTAGCTAGCTTTCTGCTAAGAACACATGTAAATCCAATTCAGGCACCCAAAATCTGTAGTTATCAGATTTTACATTTTTTTGTTTTTTGGTTGATTAACACATTATAATACGTAAATCAATGTGAATTTTTTCATTTAAATTTTCACATAAGAGAAAAGCTAAAAAAAAAGCACTTAAATAACTCAAAAACGGGAAACAAGGACTTAAATGATAGGAAAAGACCCAATTTGACAACTCAAGGAATCACCATGACAATCAATATGGGTGGTAACCTAAAGAACAGGAATATTACTTCTCCTTGGTCGGTTGGATAAAGTATATAACATCCATGGAGGGCAATGGCTGCCTTCGTCTGTATATGTCTTCTACCACTGCAGGAAAAAACATGATAAAGGTTTTACAACTTCAAGGAATGTGGATGATGTACAAAAATTTTGTGCTACCAAACCAAAACAAAATAACCCTGGTTGTATTACAAGTTGACCAATTGCCCTATCATTGAATGTAATGAAACTAAACAGTAGCATCTTTCAGCCTTGGACTGCAGCAGATTGATGTGAAGGTCTTGAGATTGGTTATTTCAACCTCATAGGCAGGTTGTTAGATGGTTTCTTTTATGCTCCAGAATTAAGGGAGGTATCTAAAGGAAGAATTGAATGAACGAGCGTTACTTCTCACAGTGAAGAAAGAAACTGTCAAGTATGCGAAAATGGCACGGTTGCATGGTTCAAGCCTTAATAAATTGTTTTCTAAAGCTGAGCAGGAATGGAACTTGTTCAGGATGCCTCCATATGTTCGTCTTTCATGCCAAGAGTCGGTATCCTGTGCAGATTTGTATGACCTTGTTTCTACATCACATGGTTATATTTGTTTAGCCGGTAATAACAAAATGCTGCTACATGCAATGTGCTTAGTTATTGTTCCTTTTTTGGGTTGGTGGAGGTGGAATAAATTGGAACCAGGCCTGTCAATTTTTCATTAGCAGTGTTACGCACACAAAAGAAGAAAGCTTCAATGCATAAATATCTCTGGAACAAAGGTTAATAAAATGATAAGTTCTACGATTAACATTATGCAACTATAACAAGTGACTGTTATTCTCTAATATAGCCCTAAAGGTATATGTTTGGAAAAATTATGCAAGGACCAAGAAAGTTTTCCCTAATATCTAGAATTCACCCTTTCCATTCTTACATGAAACTCCTTCCTGTGTGATATCAGCCATCTTGCATGAGTAAGACATGATCTTTACAGTAAGTTTGTCCATTATGAGAACCTACACATAACAAGATCAGGAAAACTTTCATGAGCCATATGCACACGAAATGATGACATAGTGATACTCGACATTGATATGATGCTATAACAGAGGATATAATATGGGAAGAACAGAAATATATTGATTAAAATACAAAAGTTTCAAAACCTCTAATTAGAAACAGCAGGATGACATATGTAAATAAAGGGCAGAATAGCCAAATGCCCAGGTAGTCAGGCATAAAGAAGTAGATGTGGAGGGGACCAACGTGTATTCAACTAAACAAAATAAGTTACAAGAAAAGAACCAAAAAACCTAATACTTCTCTGAAAGATATTTTCCATATGCAAAGCATGAGAGATGAGATGATTGAGCATGTCTTTAACAGGTACAGAGCTTTTTAAATTCATTTGATCTCAATATATTCACTATGAAGAGAAGCCATATTCACTTTAACCCCTTATTTTGCAATTTAGAAGAGAAGAACCAGAGATCTGTGTCAAGCTATGTCATTTATTGGAAGTATATATCTAAAAGAGTTCCATAACCTACTTCTCAACAAATGCAGAACAAGTCCAGTTTTTTCATTAGAAGTTATTTCTTTAAAAAGTTTTAGATAAAATGAGAACCGCAAACTTGAAATGGTTGAAACATAATTTACCTTCCACGTTGATTTTGAGTCTCCTCTTTTGGCTGAACGAAGCATTTCATGCAATAATCCTGGGCAGGCAAGAAAACAAAATCACATCAATAGCCAAGAAACTAATTAGAAACTCATTAATGTCAAGTTACCCAATGGGATTAAAACATTAAGATATAGCAATCAACTTGAAAAGTTAGTACTCTTGAATCCAAATCACTTTATCATACGCTGGAGAATAAAAGTTGATGATCTTCTTTAGATGAACACACAAAGAGAAAGTTTAGGAACAATTTCTTCTGGATGCATATCCAGTACACACCTAACTATATTCAAGTTGCATCATGAATGTACTGAAAATTCACAAGTTCACCAATGGCTAGTATTTGACCACACTGATTGTTATGGTCTCCCCATAACCTCGAGAAGAAAGCAATAACATTAAATTCAAAAAGAAGAAGCAAATTACATTTCCTTAAATATTATATCCTACACGCTGTGCACCCAGCCTTATAACAAGGATGGAGTTCTACTAATCTTTATTTCAAGTTCAAGTAATTTTTATCCAATTTGCATAAGTGATCACTAAATTCCTTATCAAGCCAACCACTACAATTGTAATTGTAAACTCTGCAAGAATACTGATAAAACTAGATCAAAATTAAGTTTCAAAGATACGAATAGTGTTTAGTTAACCTAACACCAAATCACTAAGTTGGTAAGTTCCATAACAATTAAAGCATTACAATAACTAGAGCTGTGCTACAAATCAACAGATCCCAAAGTAGACGAAAAAAGCTTAATTAACACTAATTACTCAAAATCAAATAAACAGAAAAACTAACTTCACAAACTCCAGAAGGTCGACTGAAAAGAAACGAAATAAGCAACACAAGATCACAAATAACTCAAAGTAAACGAATAAACTCACGTTCACGAGTGAGTTGTCGGAAATTCCTGTATTCACCGCCATAGGAAGAAGACGAGTCAGAATCGGAGAACGACATTTCCCGGCCGATCACGCGAAGGCTCCGATTATCTCTGTCTCTTAGACCTCGCTGTTCAGCGTCGATTCCTCCCCGATCCGGAAACGACAATCAGAGAGAGGCTCAACCAGAGAAAGAACAAATCGGTAAAGCGAGCGAAATAGAAGAGTAAATGTACAGATCAACAGGTTAAATGAAAAACAGCGAATCGCGATAGAGAGAGAAAAAAAAGATGAATGGAAATGAAAATCTATTAGTTAAGATTTAATTATAAATTTTGAAAGATATATGTGTATTTATATAATTTTACAACATTCGGGGATTGAGGTTGACGCTTACGTGGAAGCATGTTTTTGACTAACCGGCCTCGTTGAACCAGCAACAGCGATTTCGCGTTTCGTCTCGGGAAAAGTATTGGACCGGAGTCTTGGCAATTGGTATGTTATTATGTGCATGTGAATTTACAGTATAGCCCTTTTAGGAGTGGGGGCCGGGGAGCATTTATTGGTGTTTTATTTTCTATTTGAATTGAAGAGTTATTGAACGTTGAATCTTGATTCTTGACGCAGTAAATTGAAACTAAGATTGACCAATTAATAAAAAAAAAAATTGAGGGAGGTCAAGTTCTAAACTCATTTACATTAACCAAGTATTTGAAAGGAAGGTTCTAAATTCAATCGTAAAATAAGTAATGGATTTAGAAACTTGGGCATCCTTAATAGCTAAGCATCTACTTGTTTTATTATAAGAAGATACAGTCAGAATCTTAAATAATTTATTAATCATCTCTTAATTTTGTATTTATGCCAGAAGTGTTAATCGAACACAAGAGTTGAGAAAATGAAGACGAGTTACGATTGAATTTTTTTCCCTTTTAGAAAACAATTTTTATGAAAACTCCAATCTGACTTTTTCTCCCTCTCCAATGTAAAACGTTATAACTACTTCTTAGTCCATTAGACCAAGATCATAGGCCCATTGGCCCATGTCTCTACTAATTCTTCTGAAATGTAACATGTTTCGCGTTGAAAATTAGTCCGTATGCACCAATGCAGGCTCCATAGAGCTAGCTAGCCTAAGAGTTCATTGGAGCTATGGTAATTGAGATATTAAATTCGAAACAATTTTTGAGTTGAACTGAAAATTTTCAATTTCAAATTTAAAGTTATCTAAATTTGAAACTTTTAAAAAAATTGAAGTCAAAATACATAGACATAAATTTTCATTTAAAAATTTAAAATAAATCAAACTTTCTATATTGTGCTTGCTATGACCATCCTAGTTCTTGTCAACCAGCTTGAGAAGGGACAACCCCACGCAGTAATGAATCACACCATATAAATAGATACATGAGCTGGCAATGCCATGCCAAGAAAACGATATCTAAGAGTAATGGTTACATTTCCTAAACTCCACTGTAATAAACTTAAGAAGATCCAAAAACCAATCACGAGTAGCATCCAACCTTGTATACGCCTTTGCTTTGATTATTCCATCCACATAGGTGGGACTGGGAATCTATAGTACACTGTCTGGTCTTTCATTCAATGGAGAACTCAATCCCCAGGAACTGCAACAATATGACAATCATATTGACTGCTCATAGAATAAAACAAAGTTTTCCTAGAAAATTTCAACTTGTAACTTTGAAACGTCCAAAAGAAAACTCAAGTTCAACAGTTCAAACACACATTTTTAGTCACTCAATATGCAAATTTATCAAACAACTGCAGAAGATGCATTAAACTAATCACAATATTGTGACGTGGATGTGAGAGAGGAGGTGTTAAGCCCTTCTATTGCTAATCCCATTGCTGCAGTACCTACACACGACCTTGCACTTAATCACGTTGCCATAAACATAGAATCCAGGTGCAACCATGATTTGAACCATGGTTGGGACCAAGTTTCTTGCCCTGTCTCCACCTATGTCCTCCATGTAAATCGTGTCAAAGCTCACTCCTTTATCCACTCTAAAGATTGTTAGACATGGGTGCACCGAGTTGGCCAAGAGGTGAACCAGCCACACACTTTTAGAAGCATAGAAGAATGCCTGCAACAATGGCTCAGCCCAAGCTCGGTCCCAACCCAGCATAGCTACTATTTCATTCATTTTCCTATCACAGAACTTACTGAACTCCTCACTGAAATGCCTTGTCCCTTTATTCAATACCTCCTCCCATGTCAACTCGTTAAGCACATTAAAAGATGCGTAGTTGGCTTCACATCTAGCGATCGGATTCAGTACTTGATTTATTGAACTCTTCTGAAACCCAACAGACTCAAAGTCTTCAAACAAAGTTTTGCTCAAGAGGGCTTCAAGGTATAAAATCACAGTTTTTGAGTTCTTGGAGATTGAAATATCGATATCATAAGGTTGCAAAAGCATAGATAATCTCTCAAAAACTCTGCATCCCAGGTGTTTTAGCTGCGTTGTCAATGCCCTGCTTAAGAGTCGAACAGAGGATCTAGCTTCTGATACTAAAATCAAGAATTGCTCTATCACTTTATCATTAAAACCTGCAATATTCGGTTCACGACTGATCACACTGTGAACTTTTCCCGTCTGATACGGTGAACTGCCGCTACGTTTCTCGAGCCCCGACTTCAGATTGTGGCAATAGACTTCGAGCTTGTTAAGCTTCTTCTCAAGTTCAGTCATAGAGTGCTTGAGCCTTGAAGCTTCAAGAAGCGCCTCATCTCTCTTTCTCGTAGTCTCAGTCAACTTGTGTGATAGCTCAACCACTGCATGCTCCCATTGCTCGTCTCTGACCGTCAACACCTGAGAAGATTTTGGGCTCTTTCTTACAAGTGAAGAGAAGATAGACTTGAAAATCGCATTAGGACTTGGAATGGAAGAGGAGAGCCTGTTTAAGCCATTATTATCCAGAGGAACTACAGAGATCTTCTCTCTCGCGTGTGGTCGACACTTATCGCACGACACTGAATCATTACCACCGCATTTCTGACCAATCCACTGTCGTTTCTTAGAGTTTACAGGCTTTGTGTATTTGTCATGAAGAGGTGTTGGATGGTTTTTTGGAGTTGTTCTTGCCTCTTTACATCCAACTGGTGTAGCTTTGATTGGACTAGTTCTCTCGTCACTGCATCCATCTTCTTCGTCTTCTCTTTCACATTCCTGAATCTGGCTTAACCGATAAAAAGAAAAACAAGAATATCGCATCAGCTAAGCAAAGAATCCTATCCAATAAAATAAAAGAGACCGCAGCTTTTGCATTGGTAAAGAGTCAAAGAAGCTTTTTTTCTCATGGAGCAAACAGGAGTTGTACTTACAGGAGTGAATTGGAGGGATTGGTGGGGTGGTGGAGAAAAGGAAGAGGATTTAGAAGAAGGAGCCATTGCTAAGTGTTTCTGTAAGAAAGAGTTTGGTTTCTTTTGAACTATAGAGTATTCTTGGGGTGTTTTGAAATTACGAAGATATGTGTAGGGGGTGTTGGATGATACAAAGCTTTTTGTTTCAGTCTCTTATTCGATTTCTTTCACTTTCTTGGGGTTGTTTAACTCCTCGTCTTGTAACCATGACCGTGAATCACAAGGCAAATATTAATAGCCCTTACAAAGTAGTGTCTCTGCATTTAGACTACATTTGTTCTCTATATTAAATAAAATAATCAGCCTATATATAGGCATATATAATATAAAATTGAGAGATTTATGAATATACTATCATTAAAAATAAGGACCCATTAATAACTAATACATCACAAATATCCTAATTTATCATAATCTTTGAATCAGCCTTTTAATATTATCCTCAACTCTGAATCAATCTTCAACACAATTTTCGTCTTTTTTACAAGTGTTTTACCTGCACTCATCAATTTTTATGATGCTTGATATAATGAAATAGAATGTGTAGTAGAGTAATTATTGTTTATTATAGGTATAATTTATTTTTTTCTCCTGTTTGTTTGAGCTGATAGCTGTTAGCTATTAACTGTTAGCTGATTGTGAAAAACTAATTTTAGTAACTTATTGAATTATGAACTGTTTGAAGCTTGAATAGCTATCAGGAACTGTTTGATATCCTTTTACCAAACAGCTGGTAGTTGAATCAGGAGCTATTTGAGGCTATCAGCTCCT